>JADRCH010009704.1:0-13426 GCA_019843965.1 Rhynchomys soricoides
AAATGTTCAACATCCTTAGTCATCACGGAAATGCAAATCAAAACAACCCTGAGATTTCACCTCATACCAGTCAGAATGGCTAAGATCAAAAACTCAGGTCACAGCAGATGTTGTGGAGGATGTGAAAAAAGAGGAACACTCCTCCATTGCTGGTGGGAATGCAAGCTGAAACAACCTCTCTGGAAATCAGTTTGGTGAACCCTCAGAAAAATGAACATAATACTACCTGAGGACCCAGCTATTCCACTCTTGGACATATACCCAGAAGATGTTCCAACATGTAATAAAGACACATGCTCTACTATGTTCATAGCAGCCATGTTTATAATAGCTAGAAACTGGAAACAACCCAGATGTCCCTCAACAGAGGAATGGATACAGAAAATGTGGTACATTTACACAATGGAATACTATTCAACTATTAATAGCAATGACTTCATGAAATTCACAGGCAAATGGATGGATCTTGAAAATATCATCCTGTGTGAGGTAACTCAATCACAAAAGAATGAACATGGTATGTACTCACTAATAAGTGGTTATTAGCCCCAAAGTTAGGAATACCCAAGAGTCACTTCACAGCAACCATTGAGCTGAGCATGAGCTCCCAGATGGAGGAGTTGGAGAAGTGACAGAAGGAGCTGAGTGAGTTGGCATTCCCATGGAGGGAGCAACAGTGTCCACTGGCCTGACCCCCTGATGCTCCCGGAGACTGGATCACCAACCAAAGAATTCACATGGAGGAACCCATGTTGCTGGCTACATATGTGTCAGAGGAGGGTCTTGTAAGCCATCAGGGGGAGGAGAGGCCCTTGGGTCTGAGGGTGTTAGATGCCCCAGTATAGGAGAATGCCAAAGAGGGAAGATGAGAATGGGTGGGTGGGTAGGTGGGGGAATACCCCCATAGAGGCAGGGGGCAGGAGTGGGGAATAGCGGGGTTCCAAAGGGGAGATCTGGAAAGGGGGAAACATTTGAAATGTAAATAAAGTATCATAAATAAATAAATAAATAAATAAATAAATAAATAAAAACACTAAGGAAAGACAAAAAAAGAAAATTTAAAAAAAGAAATTAAAATAACACTTTAAAATATTTTTAAACATTATAAAATCATAAAATTAATTAAGTACAATAATTAAGAGAACCATCTCAATCCTCAACGCATAAAACAAATAATTAGAAATTATTAAAATATAAATTCAGAAAAACTAATTTTTTATTTTTATTTATTTATTTATTCATTTATTTAAATCCCAAACGCTGCTTCCAGTCCTGCTGTCTCTTTAAAGAATCCCTTCCCTCATCCCTCTCCTGTTCTCTGAGAAGGTGGGGCTTCCCTTGAATATACCCCACCTTGGCTCATCCAGTCTCTGCCAGATTAGGGACAGGGATATTATCTTCCACTGAGGCCTGACAAGGTAGCCCTGCTGAGGAATGAATAATACAGTCAGTCAGGATACAGAGTTAGAGACATCCTCATCCTAGTTTTTGTGGGACCCACTTGGAGACTGAGCTGTATGTCTGCTATATATGTACCTGGGTCCTCATTCCAGCCTGTTCTTTGTTTGCTGGCTCAGTCTCTGAGTGCTCCCAGGGGTCAAGCTTCTAAATTTGTAGGTCTTTCACTCTTCCAATCTCTTTGGACCTTCAAACATTCCCACAAATCTTCCATAGGAGTACCAGACATCAGTCCTATGTTTGGCTGTGGGTATTTGCCTCAGTCAGCTGCTATGTAAAGCCTCTCAGAGAACTGTTATGCTAAGCTCCCGTTTGCAAGCATATCACAGTATCATAAAGAATGTCAGGAATTGGTGCTTGTTCCTGGGATGGGTTTCAAGTTGGACTGGTTATTGGTTAGTCATACCTTCAATCTCTGATACATCTTTGTCCCTGTATTTTTTATTGGATACTTTATGTATTTACATTTCAAATGTTATACCCTTTCCCCGTTTCTCCTCCAGAAGCCCCCTCACTCATTCCTCTCCCCATACTTCTATGAGTATGCGCCCCCTCCCACCCACTCCCACCTCACCACCCTGGCATTCCCTTACACTAGGGCATCAAGCCTTCACCGGACCAAGGGCTTCTCCTCGGATGCCAGACAATGCCATTTTCTGCTACATATGGGGCTGGAGCCATGGGTCCCTAAATTTATACTCTTTGATTGGTGGTTTAGTCCCTGGG
This sequence comes from Rhynchomys soricoides, assembly GCA_019843965.1. Taxonomy (NCBI): domain Eukaryota; kingdom Metazoa; phylum Chordata; class Mammalia; order Rodentia; family Muridae; genus Rhynchomys; species Rhynchomys soricoides. The sequence goes on from JADRCH010009704.1 coordinate 2,185, forward strand.
AGCTAAGAGGGGGTCTGGTTGGTTGATACTGTTCTTCCTATGGCGTTTACTGTAAACCCCTTTACATCCTTCAGTCCATTCTATAATTCCTCCATTGGGGATCCATGCTAAGTCCAATGGTTAGCTGCAAGCATCTGCCTCTTTATTGATCAGGCTATGGCAGAGCCTCTCAGGAGACAGCTATATTAGGTTCCTGTCAGCAAGCATGTCTTGGCACCCTAAATAGTGTCTAGGTTTGTATACGGGATGGATCCCCAGGTGGGGCAGTCTCTGGATGGTCTTTCCTTCAGTCTCTGCTCCATACTTTGTTACCATATATCCTTTAGACAGGAGCCTTACTGGGTTAGGAATTTGGAGATGAGTGCATAGCCCCATCCTCAACAGGGGCCTTGCCTAACCTCTGGATATGGTCCTTACAGGTTCTCCCCCCACTTGCTTAGCATTTCAGTTATTCTCATCCCTGTTAGGTCCTCAGAGCTCTTGCTTTCCTGGCATCTGGTACTTTCTGTTGGCTACCCCTGGTCCTCAATACCCCCATTGCTACATACCTCTAGACCAGGCACATTTTGGGTTGAATGTTTTTGGGTGGTTTAGTGTACTTATTCCTCCTCTTTAGGGGTCCTGCCTGGCTACAGGAGGTGGCCTCTTCAGACTCCATGTTGCTACTGTTAGAGATCTCTACTAAGATCACCAGCATTGATTCCTGGGAGCTTCAACAGGGACTTCAGATAAAACTATTCCCAGTTTTCTGAGAAACAGCCAGACTGATTAACAGTTTGTATCAGTTTGCAATTGTACCAGCAATGGAAGAATTGTCCCATTTCTCTACATCCTGGCCAACATGTGCTGTTCCTTGAGTTTTTTACCATAGCCATTGTGTAAGATGGACTGTCAGGATTGCTGTGATTTGCATTGGCCTGATCATTAAGGATGTTGAACATTTTTAAAGTACTTCTTAGCCATTTGAGACTCCTCTGTTTAGAAATCTCTGTTTAGGTCTGTCACCCTTTTTTAATTGGGTTATTATTATTATTACTATTATTACTATTATTATTATTATTATTATTATTATTATTATTATTAGTTTAACCTCTAGAGTTTAACTTCTTGAGTTCTTTAAATATTTTGGATAGTAACACTCTGTAGTAACCCTCTGTCAGATATAAGGCTAGTGAAGAATTTTACCCAATCTGTAATTTACCATTTTGTCCTACTGTCAGTGTGCTTTGCCTTACAAAAGCATTTCAGTTTCATGCAGTCCCAGATATCAATTGTTGATCTTAGAGCCTGAGCGAATGGTGTTCTGTTCTGGGAATTGTCTCCTGTACCAATGTGATCAAGGCTATTTCCCATTTTCTGATTTATGAGATTTAATGTATCTGATTTTATGATGACCTTCTTGATCCACTTGCACTTGAGTTTTGTGCATGGTAATGAATATGGATCTATTTGTATTATTCTATATGTTACATCCAGTTATACCAACATAATTTTTTGGAGATGCTATCTTTTTTCCATCGTGTGGTTTCATCTTTTTTATAAAAAGTCAAATATTTCTAGGTTTTTGGGGTCATTTGTGGGTCTTCAATTTGATTGCATTGATCAACCTATCTGGTTCTGTATTTATACTTTGCTGTTTTTATCACTATTGTTTTGTAATACAACTTGAGGTCAGGCATTGTGATACCTGTAGAAATTCTTTTATATTTTAAAACTGTCTGGGCTATACTGTTTTTTTTTTTTTTTTTTTTTTTTAATTGTACCATATAAAGTTGGAAATTGCTTTTTCAAGGTCTGTAAAAATGTGTTGGAATTTTGATCGGGATTGAATGGAATCTGTAAATTACTTTTGGTAAGATGGCCATTTTCAGTATATAAATACTACCAATCCATAAGTATGGGAGATATTTATATTTTCTGGTATCTTCTTCAATTTCTTTCTTCAGGAACTTAAAGTTCTTGTCATACAGAACTTTCATGTGCTTGATTAGATTTATACCAAGATATTTTTGTATTATTTGTGGCTATTGATAAGGGTCTTCTTTCTCTAGTTTCCTTCTTAGTCCATTTATCATTTGGATAAAGGAGAGCTACTTAATTTTTGAGTTAATTTAATATCCAGCCCACTTTGCTGAAGTTGTTTGTAAGCTGGACGAGTTATATGGTATAATTTTGGGGATCACATACATATGCTATCATATCATTTGCAAATACTGAAGCTTGAACTTGTTTCTTTCCATGCTGTAGCCCCTTGATCACATTTTCTTTTCTTATTGCTCTAGAACTTAAAGTACTACATTGAATATATAGAGGGAGCAGCATTTTCATGTCCCTGGTTTTAGCAAGATTACTTCAAGTATCTTTCTCTTTAATTTGATGCTGGCTATTGGATTGTTATACATTGATTTTATTATGTTGAGGTATATGCCTTGATTTCCTGATCTCTCCAATACTTTTAACATTGAAAGGGTGTTGGATATTATAAAAGGCTCTTTCAGCCTATAATGAGATGATCATGTGATTTTTTTTTGGGGGGGGGGAGTCGTTTATATAGTGGATTACTTTGACAGGTTTTCATATATTGAACCATAACTACATCCCTGAGATGAAGCCTATTTGATCATGGTGTTCAATGATGTTTTTGGTGTGTTCTTGAATTTCTTTGGCAAAAATTTTACTGAATAATTTTTTTGTCAATGTTTGTAAGCAAAATTGGTACAAAGTTTTCTTTTTTTGTTGCGTCTTTGTGTAGTTTAGGTGTCAGGGTGACTATGGCTTCATAGGATGAATTTGGCAATAGTAGGGTTGTAGGCTTGCATTCACTCTTCCACTGGGCATGGTTGCTTGGGGAAGCAGAATAGGGGATTTTGACTGGTCTTATCCCACTTGTCCACCAAGGTGGATACTCTGGAGGTGGGAAAGCACAGTCTGAGATGTGCGATAACTGAAGGTAGCATGGGGGTTGTCAGACTCTTGGACATCTAGGTGGAAGTTGCAGAAGAGCAGAGAAAAGAGTTGTGGGCCTGAAGACTGGGGACAGCTTTTAGCCCAGGGCCAGAGAGGTGATAGAAGGGGAAATCCAGCTTGTATGTACCAGCAGAGATGGAGTCAGGCTGAGTGGCTGTTGTGTCTGGGAGAGCAGAGAGGCCTTGTTCCTGATATTAGGCTGCAGCTCTGTAGGCTGCCCATGGTAGATCTTGATTAAAAGAGACAGTCCATGATTCTAAATATTTTATTGTCATGGTGGAAAAATAGATGTGTAAAACCGTACCCAACTTCTCAAGGTGGGCCTGAGATTAAGCCGACCTTTAGCACGGAAGAATGTCTGGGAAGGGAAGCTTATTGACTAAGTCCTGCAGGCCTCTAAGTACCTCATTAGCATGGGCAACTAAGTGACCATTTTACACATTTCTTTTCCTATTGGCCTGGTCTGAGAGGTTTGGGATACCTCATCTACATGTCAAAGGGCTTTGGTCATTGCCCCTACATGACTGATGGCCACAAATCTCTCTATGGGGGCCTACTGCTAAGTGACAGGACCTGGTGCCAGGAGTAGGTGAAGCTTCTACCATACCCTCAGAGTCGCTGAGGCTTCTAACCTTTAGCTCAACCTTACCAGGCTTCCTCTCACAATCTACTGCCACACAGGCAATATTCCTTCTGTTTCTGTTTTGTAGAATAGTTTGCCAAATATTGGTAGATGACTGCTTCTATTTCTTTAGGGATTATAAGACTGTGTAAATAGTTTACTTGATCTTGATTTTAATTTCTGTAGAAAATCAACCATTTTTTTTAAGATTTTTGCTTTTGTCGAGTATAGGCATAGTAAAAGCATAAGCTTTTGAAGTAAGACCTAATGTAAGTTCAAGTTCTTTGAACTTCCTCTGTGTCTGTTGTTATGTCTCCATTTTCATTTCTGAATTTATTTGGATACTACCTCTCTGTCTTTTGGTTAGATTGACTAAGCATTTGTCTATCTTGTTGATTTTCTCAAAGAACCAACTCTTGGTTTTGTTGATCCCTTGTATTTTCTTCTTTGTTTAGAAATGATTGTTTTCAGTTCTGGTTTAATTTTTGCCTTCTATTCCTCTCAGATGTGCTTGCTTGTCTTTTTTCTAAAGCTTCCAGGTGTACTTTAAATTGCTGGTATGGCAACTTTCTAATTTCTTTATGGAGGTACTGAATGCTATGAACTTTCCTCTTATCACTGCTCTCATTGTGTTCCATACATTTGGGCATTTTATACCTTCATTTTCATTGAATCTTAGAGTAGTTGATCCAATATCTAATATAATAAAATTTTAACCAAAATTAATCAAAAGAGACTGGGAAGAGCACTTCATATTCACTGAGGGAAAATCCTAACAAGATAATATCTCAATTCTGAACATCTATGCTCCAAACACAAGGCCACACACATTTATAAAATAGACCTCTCCAATTTCTTTATAAAGGCACACAGTGTTATAAATTTTCATCTAGGCACTTCTTTCATTGTGCCCCATAAATTTTGTTATGTTGTGTCTTTATTTAATTGAATTCTAGAAATTCATATCTTTCTCTATTTCTACTCTGATGAAGTGATCATTGAGTAAAGTTGTTCTGTTTCCATAAGTATGTGAGTATTCTGTTGTTGAAATCTAGCCTTAATCTGTGATGATCTGATAGAATGCAAGGATCATTTCAATAATATTGTATCGGTTGAGGCTTGCTTTGTGCAGGCTCACATTATCAGTTTTGGAGTATGTTCCATGAGATGCCAAGATGAAGGTACATTCTTTTCTTTTGGAATGAATGGTTCTGTAGATATACATTAAATACTTTTGGTTCATAACATGTGTTAATTTCATTGTTTCTTTGTTTAGTTTCTGTTTTGATGACCTGTCCATTGGTGAGAGTGGTGTGTTGAAGTACTGCATACTACTATATAGATTTCAATATGTGTTTTGAGCTTTAGTAAAGCTTCCTTTGTGAATGTAGGTGCCCTTGCACTTAAGACATAAATGTTCAGAATTGAGATGTCTGCTAGGTGGATTTTTCTTTGATAAATATAAAATGTGCTTCCCCAGTATTTTGGATATCTTTTGGTTGAAAGTTTACTTTATTAGATATTAAAACTGCTACTCCAGCTTGTTTCCTGGGTCCATTTGCTTGAAAAACCTATTCCAAGTACTTTACACTGAGGTAGTACCTGTCTTTGTTTTTGAGGTGTATTTTCTGTATGCAGCAGACATATCCAGTCTGTTACATATCCAGTCTGTTAGCATGTATCTTTTTAATTGATGAATTGAGTCCATTGATCTTGAAAGATATTAATGACAAATGATTGTTATTCCCTGTTGTTTTTGATGTTGGAAGTGTTAGCCTCTGTGTGTGTGTGTGAGAGTGTGTGTGTGTGATTCTCTTCTGCTGGTTTTACTACAAGATGGTCAATATCTTGTGTTTGCATGGGTGTTGTTACCGTCCTTGTGTTGGAGTATACCTGAGGTATCCTGTGTAGGGCTGGATTAGTAGAAAGATACTGTTGATTTTTGGTCTTCTCATGGAAGTCTTGGTTTCTCCATTGATGGTGATTGAGAGTTTGCTTGGCATATACTAGTCTGGGCTGGCATCAGTGGTCTCTGCCAGAGATCAGTTGAGGATCTTCTGGCTTTTAGAATCTCTGTTGTGAAGGCTTAAAATTTTGATAGATATTCCTTTAAATGTTACTTGACCCTTTTCCCTTATAGCTCTTAATATTCCTTCTTGGTTCTGTATATTTAGTGTTTTGATTATAAAGTGTAACCAAGGTTTTCTTTTTTGGTCTAATCTATTTGGTGTTTCTGTAAGCTTCTTGTATATTTATAGCCATCTTTTTGTTTAGGTGATGGCTAAACAAAAATTCTTCTATAATTCTGTTGAAGATATTTTCATGCCCACTGTGCTTGGAATCTTTACTCTTATCTATTCTTTTTTTTTTTTTTTGTTAGATTTGCCCTTTTCATATTGTCCCAAATCTCCTGGGTGTTTTGAGTTAGGAACTTTAGACATTTGGCATTTTATTGACTAATGTATCAATTTTTTCTACAGTATCTTCTATGCCTGAGATTTTCTCGCTGATCTCTTATATTCTGTTGTGGATGCTTGGGTCTGTACATCCTGCTCTCTTTTCTATGTTTTCCATCTCCAGAGTAGCCTCCATTTGTGTTTTATTTATTGTTTCTATTTCCACATATATGTCTTGAACCAGTTTTTTTTTTTTTTAATTTCTTTTGCCACTTAACTTGTATTTTTTTCTGTGTTTCTTTGAAGGATTTGTTTCCTTTTGAGGGATTCTGCCTGTTTAATTGTGATTTTCTGTATTTCTTTAAGGCAATTATTTATGTCCTCTTTAAAGTTCTCCATCATCTTCATGAGATGGGATTTAAGATTACAGTCTTGATTTTTAGGTGTGATGATATCTAGAGCTTGATGGAATAGTAGAGGTAGGTCCCCACCTACATCTGCAGTCATGGGTCAGCATGGTTCATGCCACCCCAAAGCTCTGCTTGACTCATAAGAGGTCTGCTCAAATCCAAGATACACAGGAGTCCTGCTAAAATCTATGACACACAGACTAGCCAACACAATAACCAGATGGCAAATGACAAGTGCAAGGACATAATCAACAGAATCAATGTAATAAGAAAAATTATTTCTAAAATGAATTTTTGTATAATATTTTTAATTAGAATTATTTTCATACATATATTCTGGCTTCCAGCATGACATAAAAATCATATGTTATTTTTATAGTATGCTTAATAAATATAATTTTAATAAATAAATTCCAGATTCTATATATCAATAATAAAATGAAGCATATTGAAAACATTAAAAGCTTAACCAGAATAAAAATAAATGACATAGGGAATGAAGAAAAGCTGGAAGGTAAGAGCCTGCAGGTTTCCACATGGGGCGGGAGACCTCTGCCTAGGACACCAGGTCTCCATAGCCAAACAGAGCAGGGAGAAAGCAAGCCTCCCGCTTGTGTAGGAAAGCCAGCAGAAGGAGGAATCCAGATGCAAAGACTGAGGAAAAGCTTGGAGAGAGAAGTGGTATCCAAGGAATATTGACATATGGGCTTGAAGGAAAGACAAGCCACAGTCAGAGAGAGAAAGACTAGCTAACAACAGAGATATCCAGATGGTGAAAGGGAAGGGCAAGAACACAAGGAACATAAAACAAGATTACTTGGCTTCATCAGAACCCAGTTCTCCCAACACAGCCAGGCCTGGATACCCCAACACACCAGAAAAGGAAGACTCAGACTTAAAATCATTTATCAAAAGGATGATAGAAGATTTTAAGAAGGAACTAAATAACTCCCTTAAAGAAATACAAGAGAACACAGGTAAACTACTGGAAACCCTTAAAGAAGACATGCAAAAATCCCTTAAAGAATTACAGGAAAACACAATCAAACAGGCACAATTACAGGAAAACACACAAACAAATCAACAAAACCATTCAGGAATTAAAATAGAAATATAAAGAATAAAGAAATCACAAAGGGAAACAACCCTGGTGTTAGAGAACATAGGAAAGAAATCAGGAGTAATAGATGCAAGCATCACCAACAGAATACAAGAGATGGAAGAGAGAATCTCAGGTGTGGAAGATACCATAGAAAACATGGACACAATAGTCAAAGTAAACACAGAATGCAAAACGCTCCTAACCCAAAACATCCAAGATATCCATGATGAAATGAGAAAACAGACTGAAGATAATAGGTATAGAAGAGAGTGAAGATTTCCAACTTAAAGGACCAGTAAATATCTTCAACAAAATTATAGAAGAAAACTTCCATAACCTAAAGAAAGAGATGAACATAAATAAACAAGAAGCCTACAGAAAGACAAATAGACAGGACCAGAAAAGAAATTCCTCCTTTCACATTATAGTCAAAACACCAAATACACAAAACAAGGAAAGTATACTAAAAGCAGTAAGGGAAAAAGGGCAAGCAGCATACAAAGGCAGACCTATCAGAATTACACCAGACATCTCACCAGAGATTATGAAAGCTAGAAGATCCTGGGCAGATCTCATACAGACTCTAAAAGAACACAAACGCCAGCCCAGGTTGCTATACCCAGCAAAACTCTCAATAATCATAGAGAAAGCAAAATATTCTATGACAAACCCAAATTTACACAGTATGTTTCCACAAACCCAGCCATACAAAGAATAATAGATGGAAAATGCCAACTCAATGGGGGAAACTGCACTCAAGAAAAAGCAAGAAAACAATCTTTCAACAAACTCAAAAGAAGATAGCCACATAAACAACATCAAAAATAACAGGAAACAACAACCACTATTCTTTAATATTTCTTAACATCAATGATTGTAACTCCTCAATAAAAAGACATAGACTGACAGACTGGATCTATATAAAGGACCCAGCATTTTGCTGCATCCAGGAAACACACCTCCATGTTAAAGACAAACACTACTTCAGAGTAAAGGGCTGGAAAACAATTTTACAGGCAAATGGCCCCAAGAAACAAGTTGAGGTAGCCATTCTAATACCAGATAAAATTGACTTTCAATCAAAAGTCATCAAAAAAGATAAGGAAGGACACTTCATACTCATCAAAGGAAAAATGTACTAAGAAGAACTCTCAATTCTGAATATCTATGCCCTGAATGCAAGAGCTCCCACATTCATAAAAGAAACTCTACTTAAGCTCAAAGCATACATTGCACCTCATACAATAATAGTGGGAGATTTCAACACCCCACTATCAACAATGGACAGATCTTGGAAACATAAACTAAACAGAGACACAGTGAAACTAAGAGATTCTATGAACCAAATGGGTTTAACAGATATCTATAGAAAATTTCATCCTACATCAAAAGAATATACCTTCTTCTCAGCACCTCATGGTACCTTCTCCAAAACTGATCATGTAATTGGTCACAAAACAAACCTCAACAGATATAAGAAAATTAAAATAATCCCATGCCTCCTATCAGATCACTACAGATTAAGGTTGGTCTTCAATGGCAACAACAACAAGAGAAAGCCCACATACACAAGGAAGCTGAACAATGCTCTCCTAGATGATAACTTGGTCAAGGAAGAAATAAAGAAAAAAATTAAAAACTTCCTAAAATTTAATGAAAATGAAAGTACAACTTACCCAAAACTATGGGACACAATGAAAGCAGTGTTAAGAGGAAAACTCATAGCTCTGATTGCCTCCAAAAAGAAACTGGAGAGAGCATATACTAACAGCTTAACAGCACACCTGAAAGTTCTAGCTCAAAACGAATCTAATACACACAAGAGGAGTAGAAGGCAGGAAATAATCAAATTAAGGGCTGAAATCAACCAAGTGGAAACCAGAAGAACTATACAAAGAATCAACAAAACCAGGAGCTGGTTCCTTGAGAAAATCAACAAGATAGATAAAACCTTAGCCAGAATAACCAGAGGGCACAGAAACAGTGTGCAAATTAACAAAATTAGATATGAAAAGGGAGACATAATAACAGACTCTGAGGAAATTTAAAAAATCATCAGATCCTACTACCAAAGTCTATATATAACAAAATTGGAAAATTTGGAGAAAATGGACAAGTTTCTCGACAGATACCAATTACCAAAGTTAAATCAGGATCAGATAAACCATCTAAACAGTCCCATAACTGCTAAAGAAATAGAAGCAGTCATTAAAAGTCTCCCAACAAAAAAATGTCCATGACCAGATGGGTTCAGTGCAGACTTCTATCAGAACTTAAAAGAAGACCTAATACCAATATTCTTCAATCCATTCCACAAAATAGAAAAGGAAGGAACACTATTCAAGTAATTGTATGAGGCCACAGTTACACTGATCCCAAAGCCCCACAAAGACCCAACAATAAAAGTAAACTTCAGACCAATTTCCCTTAGGAATATCGATGTAAAAATACTCAAATAAATACTTGCAAACCGAATCCAAGAACACATCGCAACGATCTTTCACCTTGATCAAGTAAGCTTCATCCCAGGGATGCAGGGATGGTTGAATACCTGGAAATCCATCAATTTAATTCATTACATAAACAAGTTCAAAGAAAAAAAACCACATGGTCATTCCGTTAGATGTTGAAAAAGCTTTTGACAAAGTTCAACATCCCTTCATGATAAAAGTCTTGGAAAGATCAGGAACTCAAGGAGCTTACCTAAACAAATAAAAGCAATATACAGCAAACCAGTAGCCAACATCAAACTAAATGGAGAGAAACTCGAAGCAATCCCACTAAAACCAGAGACTAGATAAGGCTGCCCTCTCTCTCTCTAGCTATTCAATATAGTACTTGAAGTTCTAGCTAAAGCAATCAGAAAACAAAAGGTCAAAGGGATACAAATTGGAAAGGAAGAAATAAAAATATCACTATTTGTAGACGATATGATGGTATATTTAAGTGACCCGAAAAACTCCACCAGAGATCTGCTACAGCTGATTAACAACTTCAGCAAAGTGGCTGGATACAAAATTACTCAAGCAAATCAGTAGCCTTCCTATACTCAGAGGATAAACAGGCTAAGAAAGAAATTAGGGAAATAACACCCTTCACAATTGTTACAAACAATATAAAATATCTTGGTGTGACTCTAACCAAACAAGTGAAAGATCTGTATGACAAGAACTTCAAGTCTCTGAAGAAAGAAATCAAAGAAGACCTCAGAAGATGAAACGATCTCCTGTGCTCACGGATTGGAAGGATTAATATAGTTAAAATGGCCATCCTGCCGAAAGCAATCTACAGATTCAATGCAATCCCCATCAAAATCCCAACTCAATTCTTCATAGACTTAGAAAGAGCAATTCTCAAATTTATATGGAATAACAAAAAACCCAGAATAGCAAAACCTATTCTCAACAATAAAAAGACTTTTGTAGGTATCAGCCTCCCTGACTTCAAGCTGTACTACAGAGCAATAGTGATAAAAACTGCATGGTATTGGTACAGTGACAGGCAAGTAGATCAATGGAATAGAATCAAAGAACCAGAAATGTTCCCACACACTTAAAGTCACCATAAGTGACACTTATGGTCACTTGATCTTTGACAAAGGAGTTAAAACCATACAGTGGAAAAAAGACAGCATGTTCAACAAATGGTGCTGGTTCAAGTGGCGGTTTACAAGTAGAAGATTGCAAATTTATCCATTTCTATCTCCCTGTACAAAGCTCAATTCCAAGTGGATCAAGGACCTCCA
>JADRCH010009705.1:0-31947 GCA_019843965.1 Rhynchomys soricoides
GTAAACACTTAGTTACTAAATCCTAAGCACTGTACACAGTCCTCTCTAAAGTAGGAAGCACCCAAGTGACAAATGTCCACCTGTGTTAAGTAGTCATTGTCTAATCAGAGTCTGTTTGCTTCAACACTGCTATATGGGAAACCTTCCCAACCAGCTTGCATGTCCTCAGCTGGCTCCATGCAGTCCGCTCTTCATGATTACTAGAACATGATTTCTTAAACATTTAACCAACTCCCACCTGAACTGCTTTCCTTTGAGCCGCTGCTAATTCAATGAGAGAATAGTCCTGTCCATTTAGAAATTCAAGTTTATGTAAAGATATACATCTAAAATCCCCAATACTAATTTTAACATAATTAAACTTAAGGATTCAACAGAATCTAACAGCCCTTGGCTTCCCATTCTAAGCGTAAGAACCATGAAATAAGCATCTGAATAGAATCTGTTGATCAAGTTGCTTCTCTAATGGTTGTGGGGGAGCCTAGTGCTGAGCAATCGCTGGTACATCATAGTCTTGCTAAGTATTTTAAATGTGGGTTTGGAGAAGTGGCCTATGAGCACATTCTTCCATGGAGAGACACTCTCGGCATGATGGGTAAGGCAGGGCTGTGTCATCTGTGCCTGTGACTCCAATGGAAGCTGCAAATGCATTCTGCCCAAGAGCCTGCTCCAATAGCTTAAGCTATGGCCTCTGAAGGGGGCTACCATTATCTCTCTACCTGAGCAAATGTGAACCATTTTTGATGTCAGCCCCCGTAGACAGCTGCCTCTTCCTTCCACAGAAATGAGCATCCTGCTGATGAACAAGTATCTAGATGAAAAATTGTCAGAAAGCCTCAATGGAAATGGAAGCCAAGTTAGTGACCACACGTGAGTGCTTCACTCTAAGGAGGGCAGTCTGTTCTGGTTTTGTTTGTGAATGACTAAGTTGCGCGTTTTTAAACTTCAGTCTGTGTTCTTAGCTCTTCGGACATGTCTTCCAAAACCTGGCTCCAAACTCATGGCCTGGTGGCCAAGAAACTCACCATCATGGATGCCTTGGCTGGTACCATGGTATCCCGCAGCTCCACCTATGTCCCCATCCTGAATAAGAATGTGGTCTCCAAGGTCTTTGATGAGGTAATGTGATTGCCTGTGTGTTTGTGTTTGAGGAGGGTTTTTTTTTTTTTCTGCTTAAATAAGAAATAGCCTGCTTTAATGTCTTGAGCAGTTGTCGCAGAGATGTATTAACAGAAGTTATGAGAGAATGGGAGAGGGGAGAGGTCGGGATCCTTAAGACTTCTCCTTCTAGGGTGGGAGGACTGGCCCTCACTGAGCTGGAAGTTCGTAACGCCTTGTTGCTGGGGAGACATGTGGATGTACAGAGATGCTGAAAGCTGTCTAGATGGGAGCTATGAGTGAGCATTCAGGGACAGAACAACTGAGAACAGGAAGGCTTTGCCCAAGAGACAGGGGGCCCTTTCTTTTCACAAGTTGAATGACGTTTTTTCTCCATTATGAAAGCCACCACAGGCAAGAAGAGAGGGAGATGGGGAGGAAAAATCTGAGGTAATCACGTTCCTAGAGAAGAAAAAGACCCTTCAGTATGAGTGTCTGTGGTAGGGTATATGTGGCCAAGGCCATGTAAGTATAGTTAGGCCCAGTTGACCCCCCCCCCCCCGTGTCTGTGAGCTCCTTATCTATGGCTCCAACCAATCTTAGATCAAAAGTGGCATCTGTGTTGAGCATGTTCATCGCATGTTCATCCCCCCGTTACTGCCTAACCGATACAGTATAACGGGTATTCATGTAGCGCGTACACTGCAGTAGATGTTGTGAACAACTGGTAATTTAAGGTACAGAGGAGGATGTGGGAGGTCATGTGCAGAAAACCCCTCTGTTTTACATAAGGGCCCCAAGCATCTGAGAAATTTGGTATTGGCAGTGGTGGCTGTATGTTCTAGAGCCAGCACCCCCATCGTGAGGCTCAATTGTACTGAGAGGGAGCCACAGTGTTTTAGAAGGGAGAAATCCTTGACTTTAGGGAGAACAATTTCTGAAGCAGCCAAATGATGGTGGGGTGTCAAAGGCAGAGGCCACGTGAACGAGAAGACCGAGCTCTGCTGTTACCCGGAAATACAAGATTCTGGAATTTAAGTAGCAACTGTCAGGCTTCCCAGCACCGAAGGGTGTGGCATCCTGTAGGACCGCTCACCCTAAGATGTTTATACAGGAGACTCTTGGTATTTGCCTCAGGATCTCTAGGCGGGGCAGGAAGGAGAGGGGGAGGGGAGGAGCATCTGGAGTAGCTCTTGAACTTGGAAAAGATCATCATGGAGTACAAGTCTCGCTGTGTAAATCTCTCTGCTTTTTATATATTTGAAATTCCCCATGAGAACATCAGGAAAATGAAACTAAAGGCAAAAGAATTTTTTAGAAAAGCAAATGAGAGGGGCTCTAACTGTCTTTGAACTCACCGTGGGTGGCATACTTAGAGCAGCAGGTAGGATGGGATTCACTTCCTTAGTCATTGGTCACATTTAACACTGTAACCAGTGAAGGTCAAGCATCACCCTGTCCTTCACCCCCGAGGTTGTGGGTGGCACTGGCTACTGTGCCTCAACCATACCTTCACCTCAAGGCTGCAGAGGCAACAAAGTGGAGCATACACTGACTCATCTTTTCCAGGAAACGTGCTGACATGTTCTTCATGTTATGTGCATTTCTTTCATTAATATATTTGATTTTATTAGGAATAAAACCTGTTTAATTGCTTCTCCCTGGAAGGAGAGTTTTCTGAGGCTTACATCATTCCTCTTTAAAACTCTCCCCAAGACTGGAGATTCGCTGGAATGGAAATTTCTCAAAAACTGAATGTGGCAGGTTAGGGAAATACAAGCATGTGATCAAGAGAAGAAACCATAAAGAGAATATTTATCCTCTGACTACATCAAAATGGATCACTGCAGAAGGAGTCAGAGGCAGTGACTGCAAGGATGCAGGGTTTCTGGACACAGTGGAGCAGTGGCTCATATGGACCAACAGTGGTTTTGACAGCTTGTACAAGACCCATGCAAGCTCAGGCCACACCAAACCCCAGCATGGACAAGGGAGGTGGGCACAAAATCCCACCACTAGCTGAGGAGCTATTGGCAATGGGGGGCCTCTGGGAAAGGGGGTGTTAGTTCTTTTGGTTTGGCCCCTAGTAGGTAGGACATGCTCTGGTGAATGGTCCCACCACCAAGAACATGTGAGCAACACAGTTAGACTCAGTGGTTCTGTAGGGGAACAATGGACAATGGGCAGGGAGGCAAAGGGGGGTTGATCTGGGAGGAATTAGAAGAGCGGCAGGTGTACTACCAACATTTATGAAGTTCTCAAAGAGCTAATGTATATGGTATTCTGCATCAGGGCACGCGAAGTAGAAACAGTTATGAGAAAGCATTGTAGCATATACAATGAAGAGAGGTCATAAATTACATCATCAATATGCACGTGGGATTCGGTGTATACCAGTACTAATGTTCAGCCTGCGCACACACACGTGCATCCTCACCACAACGGGACAGGAACATGATAAATACTCCACTGAAAAATCTGAGCGAGAAAGCCGAAAAAACACACACAAAATATTTAACTTTAGGGGTAAAGATACGTGGGGTAGGACAAATACAAATTGAAAACTAATTGGATACCCCTCTCAAATCTAATTGGATACCCCAATATCAAATTGAAAAGGCTGGGAAAAAAAATACAAGGGCCAGGGAGCCGGCTGGGGGGATCAAGGCTTCTGCCACCAAGTCTGACTAGAATGGGAAGGGGGAAAGTTAACCCCTGCAAGTGTGTCCTCTGGCCTCTACGCAAGGGTTAAGAAAGTAACACTTTGATTGATTAAGAACTTTAAACTTTGTCTTGAAGAAAATGGGAGAGGATTCTCCCCTCTCCCCCCCAAGAAAGTTAACCCTGCCAGGTGAAGGACAGTGCAGAGACTTGATGCTGAGCGCCCAGGACAGTCAGGAGGCAAGTCTGGACAGCAAGGACCCGGTGGTGACACTTGGCATTGATGGAGGCTAGTGTGAAGTCATATTGGCTGATGTGAGGAAGAGAGAGGAAAGGGTCTAGAATGATCCTTAAGGTTTCACCCCCACAGAGGGGACATCAAAAGCATACAGCAGAAGCAAGGCTGCTTACTCAACCAATGGTCCTGACAAAACAGGGTACATCCCACAGAAGAATAAACTTAGACCAATAATTCTCTCCATGGAGAAACATCAATTCAAAGTGGGTCAAAGTTTAAAACGTGAGACACCAAGACTGTAGAGGAAACCAAGGAAGACATTTTAAGTCACAGGCGCAGTCAAGAGTATTCGGACAAACCTCCAATAGCACAGGAAACTGGCCCAAGAACCAACAGGGATGGTGTGAGATTAAAATGTTTCTCCGCAGCAAAGAAAATATCCTAGGCACAAACACACAACCGACAGGAGGGGAGAAAAATCTTTGCGAGCTGTACTTCAGACAGGAGGATGATGTCTACCATATATAAAGACCCGAAAGAATTAAACACTGAAATGTGAAGCTGCCTACTAAGAAATGGGGTAACGAAATGAACAGACTGTTCTCCAAACAGGCAAGAAGTATTTTTTAAAAAGCCCTCGACATCCTTAGGATCAAGGGAGTGCTAATTTAAATGACTTGGATAGTCCCGTCTCACCCCAGTCAGAATGGCTCACAGCAAATGGCCACAAATGTGTCATGGATCTGAGGAAGGAGGGGCCCTGAACCAACACTCAAAAAAATTAAAAACAGGACTATGATCTGATCTGAATATACTACCCCATGGACTTGATATCCTATGGCAGAGATGTCTGTGGGTCCCTGCTCATCGCTGCTGTATCCAGGAAATGGACCCTGCGTAGAGGTTACTCGATAGATAAGCAGAAATGAAAATATGATGTGTACAAGAAATGGTGTATTACTCAGCTGTTAAAGGAAAAATGAAGCTATGAAATCTGCGGGGACGTGCGGATCTGGGAAGTATAATATTAAGTGAAATGACCCAGGCTCAAAACCACAGAACCCATGTGTCCTCCTTTGTGCATCCCATGTCAGTTACTTTCTGTTGCTGATAAAGGTCATGACCAAAGCAACTGAAGGAAGAGGGAATTCTGGCTCATGGCTCCAGAGGGATAGGGGTCTATCATGACAGAGAGGCATGGCCATGAGCCGCAGACAGCAGGCATGACCAGAGAAGGAAGCCAAGTTCACATCCTTTACTTGCAAGCACCAAGCAAAGAGAAAAATCTGCAAGTGACACAGGCTTTCAATTTCTTGCTTTCTTTCCTTTCTTAAAGATTTATTTATTTTATGCATATGCATATACTGTCAGTCTCTTCAGACACACCAGAAGAGGGCATCAGATCCCACTACAGACGGTTGTGAGCCATCATGTGGTTGCTGGGAATTGATCTCAGGACCTCTGGAAGAGCAGTCTCTGCTCTTAACTGCTGAGCCATCTCTCCAGGCCCAAGGCTTTTAATTTCTAAGTCTCCCTCCAATGACATACTTCCTATAGCAAGGCCACAGCACCCAACTCTCTCCAAGCAATGCCACTAATCAGGAACCAAGTGGCCTTGTTGGAGTGGGTGTGTCACTGTGGGCGTGGGCTATAAGACCCTCATCCTAGCTGCCTGGAAGCCAGTATTCTGCTAGCAGCCTTCAGATGAAGATGTAGAACTCTCAGTTCCTGCACCATGCCTGCCTGGATGCTGCCATGCTCCTGCCTTGATGATAATGGACTGAACCTCTGAACCTGTAAGCCAACCCCAATTAAATGTTGTCCTTATAAGAGTTGCCTTCGTCATGGTGTCTGCGCACAGCAGTAAAACCCTAAGACAGTTTGTATCTTTTATTACCCAATAGTTCCTTAGACAGGAGAGACCCCCAAATATAAACAGGAAGAATTGAAAAATGATATGCTGGGGGCTGGAGAGATGGCTCAGTGGTTAAGAGCACTGACTGCTCTTCCAGAGGTCCTGAGTTCAATTCCCAGCAACCACATGGTGGCTCATAACCATCTGTAATGAAATCCGATGCCCTCTTCTGGTGTGTCTGAAGACAGCTTCAGTGTACTCATATAAATAAAATAAAATCTTTATTTAAAAAAAACGATATGCGCCGGGCAGTGGTGGCCCACGCCTTTAATCCCAGTACTTGGGAGGCAGAGACAGGTGGATTTCTGAGTTCGAGGCCAGCCTGGTCTACAGAGTGAGTTCCAGGACAGCCAGGGCTACACAGAGAAACCCTGTCTGGAAAAAACAAAATAATAAAAAAACAAAACAAAAAACAATAAAACAAAAAAAAGATATGCTAAGATGTCTCCCAGCTTATTAGAGAGGTTTTTAAAATTTGGATTATTTTATGAAAAAAAGAAAAAAGATGAAGCTGGCAGGCAGGAGGGCCTGAATCTTATCTCAATGCACGGAGAATTTTAACTGACTCTCGTCTGTCCAACGCATGGCAGCACCTGTATGTCTGGCTTTGCAAGGACCCTTGGTTTCATTTACGGCTTATCTGGGCATTCATTCTTCTGCTGAAGCACAATGCTATTTTGCTTTCCGGTTCCCTGGACCAGAATCAAATCTGTCACCTTGGAAATGAAGTGCTGAGCAGAAAGGTTGCCCTAGCAACTGTTCGTTCCAAGATATAAAGTAGGCCAGATAATTTTACCTCAGCTCTTTCAGAAAGATAAATTAATCACCAAACCATACACGGAATAAAACTGCTCTAGCCATTTGATGAGCCTAGAATTCAGAGCTCTGTATTGATAATTGAGAGAGAGAGAGAGAGAGAGAGAGAGAGAATTAGTCTGCGTAATTGACAGCATCCATCATCAACTTATCCTCCTCATCATCATCACCATCATCTCCATCATCACCACCACCATCATCATGATGTAGCATCCCTTCTAGAGCTTCTGCCTTGTCCTCTGGGTTCTATACATAGCTTTGTGCCTTTGTTCATCATCTCCATCATCTACTCCTGGAGGACCATGAGAGGTCCGTGATCTATGATGACTACTCCTCATGTCCTAGGCTCTGAAGAAAGCATTTGATGTCATTAATGCATCCATCCGGAATCCTAGCGCATCCTGTGAGGTATCCATCTACCTCATCATTTAGCTGGCAGAGAGATCAGTGATACTGTTTAAATCATATTCTCCTGAGTTTTATATCCCCAGCACTCAGGAGACCGATCAAGAGTACAGCTGCAAGTTCAAAGCCAGCCTGGGCCGCATAGTGAGACCCTCTCAAAAACAAATAAAGGAAAAAATAGAAACAACCCAGCAAACAAACAACAAATCCAGGAGGATTAAACATAAATTGACTGGTGGGAAAAATAAAAATATTTAAATGACATTTATTACAAATGATTATAGATATGGATTAGATAGAGGTAAGATATAGATTAGATTAGATGATACAGATATAGGTGTGGTATAGATACATATATAGGGGTGTGTGTGTATACACCCCTATACCATATATGTGTGTGTAGAGGTGTATATGTATTTATATATGTCTGTTAATCTATACATATGCCTATGTGTGTCTACAATATATGTATATCTACCTATACATATCTATACACACATATATACACATATACGTACACATATACATACACATACACACAAATATATATATGGAGTGATGGAATAGCCAGGCCTTTTTTTTGAGACATTCAAACCCTTTGTTCATTTCTTTAGGTCCTAACCACAGTGAGTCACACTGTGCACAACGGTGTTCATGCCTGCATTTTCACTCGGGCGTCCACCAACATCACAGAGTGGCAGCAAACACCATTTTTTTTTTTTTTGAACTTTGGATCTAAAATGTGGATGACAATCAATACTCCAGTAACACACTTTGATGGGTTTTTGAGTGATCTTGTTAACACGCCTCTCTGCCACTCAGTTATGTGGCACGGTCTTCACTGGTTCTGTGGAGCTTACAGATGTCTCCATCTGAAGCAGGTACTCTTAAGATTCAGCACTCTGCAGTTTGGACAGCTGCGACTTCCAGAACACTGATCTGTCTGTATTCAGAGTCCCTGGGAGACCCACAGAGCTCTGCATTTTCATCGGACCTGTCCCATCAGAGCCTTTCCTTGGCTAGTTTGGGACTGAGTGCTCAGATAGTTAATGGAAATCACGGAAATCTATGAATTTGGTCTAAGTTCAACGACAACATGTCTAATAATAAATTTCACAGTTTCCTCAGTTCCACATTGTGAGATTACTCCTGATGTCATCCAGTAAATTCTTTGATTTACATCAAAAAATTAATAGCTGTACACACAACTACACCTGTTATTTTTTTCTTCATTTAGCATGTATCTGTATTTGTGACCATGTTTCCATGTAATGATGATCTTTGGATAAATTTTAATAATATTTGCTAATACAAGCTGTGGAGCTGGGCACATGGCTCACAGAGCTTTACTGCTCTTCCCAGAGGACGTGAGTTTGAATTCCAACAGCCATGCCAGATGTGACCCACAGCTTCCTGCACCTCCAGCTCCAGGGGATGTAATACCCTCTTCTGGCCTCCATGGACACCTGCACACACGTGCACAGACCCAACACAGACCTACAGGCCTACACATACACATTTTAAAACATCTTTTAAAAATACTATGTTAAACTGTAACAGTTTATTGATCTGTTCCTCCCGTTTGGGGGACAACTTACATGGAATTCTGAGTGTTCATTTCCCTCTATCTTGCTGGTGCCACTAAGACTGAAATAGCAGCAGACACACAAACCAAATAAAAACTTGCCTTTTTATGTTACTGTGTGAAAGCGGCATGGTTTCATTTCAGTGTTCAGCTACTTTGCCATGTTTGAATTATAAATCTCTTAAAAATTCTCCTCACATTATTCATAGTCAGGAAACTCCTCCGCCAACTGACAACCTCTTCCTTCATCCCACGCGTTTCTAAGGAGACATATTTAGCAGACTCTAAGATTCATATTTTAATATCAAACTGCCGAAAAGATGTCTGCGGCCTCTGTTTTAGCTTTTCATATTATTCAATAAGTGATTAGTTGGTGCATGTATTATGTCAGCAAATATAATTTGTGTGTGTGTGTGTGTGTGTGTGTGTGTGTGTGTATGCACACACGTGTATGTCATGAAAGTAGGGCACACATGTGTCACAGTGTGCATGTAGAGGAGAGAGGACAGCCTTGTGGATTAGATCCTCTCTCCCTTTATGTGGGTCATAGTGAATCAAGCTCAGGTGGCTAGGCTTGGACAGAAACTGACATCATTCACTGAGCCGTCACTGACCCCAGCAGGCAATACTCAGAGAAACAAAATAAAGTGGACTGGAGAGATGGCTCCTCAGGTAAGAGCACTGGCTTCTCTTCCAGAAGTCCTGAGGTTCATTTCTAGTACCTTTGTGCTAGCTTATAACCATCTGTAAACCCCAGTTCCAGAGGATTCGACAGGCTCTTCTGGTCTGTGAGGTACCAGACTCAGACGAGGTACCTAGACATGCATGTAGGCAAAATACCCATACATGTAAATAAGAGTAAACTACAGTTTAATGGTCAGTTTAGTTTTCCATATAACAAAAATTATAATTAAATGTGTTTGCTATAATGGGATTGAATGAAAATGTAGGTAAGGATTGCCTCTGTCGTTTTTGGTAGAGGATAAGTTCAATAATAGTAATTATTATTATTACTATTATTGTAGTAATGTTATCATAAAGCTAATTTTTGGTTCTTAGTTCAAGTTATTTCCTCTAACAGTGGGACAATGTTATCAGCCCATTTTTTGCCCACCCAAGGTTTCTAGAAGTTTCTGCCTGTCTAGTCCCTTACTGGTCTCTCTAATCTCTGTCTCTCTATCTTGTGGTGCTCCCACTCTCAGCCCCCACACTACAGCTCTAGTGTGCCACCCTCTTGATTCACTGCTTGCCTCCAAGGGATGTTTATTGATATGAACGTGAGGAGGTCTCTAGTTTTGCCTCAGAGAACTAAAGTAAATGATGCTGCAGGCTTCCTCTCATTACCAGATACTGTCTGGAAGGGATTCCCCCAGCCCAGTTCCAAAAGTACTAGGGAAGGCATTTCCAAGGGGGGCTGCAATCACACACCTCTATATCCTCTCATACAGGACCTCAGCTTCTTCCTGAACCCAGCCTGTTCCTCTGAAAAGCTAGGCAGCCATTACTCTGATCCCCTAAGCTCTGGAATGCCCCTTATGACACTGAATTTGACATCATAAAGAAGGGATAGCACCTGGTCTCTTAAGTGGCCACCATGTTGTAAAAACTAAGACCAAAGACTGAAGTTGTGGAGTATGTGTTTGTGTTTCCCGAATCCTGCGTGCAGAAAGGAAGGAGAGTGGGTACCCACAAGTGAGATTTGAACAGCTACAGTCAAGTCCACGATGGCCGTGCAACCTGTGAAGTCTCGATCTACCAAACTGGGAAGTACAATATGAGTTTGCTTTTGGTTAAGTAGGTCAAGAGTCAAGATCTGACTAAGCACTTTTTAGTACTGAGTAATCATTGAGCCCTAACATGTAAACTAAGAGAGACATAGACAGGGTATTTTCCTGCCAGGACACAGAAAATATGTCTTTTATTTTGTTGGGATTGATATTTTTCTTCTCAAGTTTTTGTGACATCGCTCTCATTTTGAGGGATGATTTTCTTTGTTGGTTTTTTTTTTACAAACTTATGCAATCTTCTATTTGAAAGCCCAGGCATTTCACCTTTAACCCCCTGTTCTGTTCCCTTCCCTTTGAAAGGCAAGCTCAGAGCCACATGCTGACTCCCTGTGGTTTCTAAGAGCACCTAAGCTCTTAGCATTATACCTGCTCTCTCCCATTTTCTAAACCTTTACCTCCTTTATTTGCATGAGCCCTGATGATTTCATTTGAGAGCAACTATACATTGTTTAAAAGAATTAAACAATAAAATCTTTTAAAAGTCTTGCCTACCTGCTGTAACTCTCAAGTTCTACAAATACCTATTTCTAATAGTTTTAACCTCAATGTTATGCATGTTTTAGATACTTTTGGGGGTAGTTGAGGTGTCACAAGTAAGGTCTAGGATTCTATGTCACGTTTGGTCTGTTTGTTCTGAGACAGGGTTTCTCTGTGTAGCCCTGGCTGTCCTGGAACTCACTCTGTAGACCAGGCTGGCTTCAAACTCAGAAATCCACCTGCCTCTGCCTCCCGAGTGCTGGGATTAAAGGTGTGCGCCACCACTGCCTGGCCCCATATTACCTTTATGTTTCTTTTTAATGCCTCAATACAAAAATACTAAGCCATATCTCTCCCCAGAACTGGACTGTTAAAGCAAATACTCAAAATACTGCAACCTTTGTTCTGGGGACAGAAAACGGAGCTTGGGAGGCTACTGTTACATCTTGACAGGTAGTAGCTTAACCTTTGAATTGGCTGCACACATGCCCTCCCCTACGGTGTGAGCTGACCCAGTGAAAAAGATGCTTCACAGCCAATCCCTCTGTGCAAGGACCCGGACCCTCCCAAGCACTCAGGCTGGCCAGGCCCCACCCTTATCAAACAGCTTAACTTTGATCAGCACCAATCACCATTGTTAACGAGGGGTGTCTTTCCATCTTCTTTTGCAGTTTTAAGCTATAGATACAGACGCCATTTGTAAAGCCTCTGCGTGCATGAATTCATGCACACATGTGCACTCGAGCACGCACACATGCACACATGCTCATGCATGCAAGCATTCACACACATGTACGGGTGTGCACACGCGAGTATACACACACACACACACACACACACACACACACACACACACAATGCAGCAGATGTTGCTCCTTGAATGACCTCCCTCTTTAATTCCATTCTTTTGACATTTCCATTACTTCCCATTGAGGTTTCTAAATCTCCATCCATATAACCTTCTATCGCCTATTTATCTGTGGGGTTCTTTTGTCTGTGCGCTACATTATGGGGGACGTCTATACATTATTTCACAAGTCATTTTTTAAATGATTATGCTTACTTTCAACTTTATTCAATCAGTAAAGATTATTTCTATATTTCAGTTCCAATGTCATTTTCCCAAGATTCAAAAATGTGCGGCCATTTCTTCTTAGAATTTCAATAAGCTCTCATCTGTCTTTAAGCAGCTTATTGAAACCAAACAAATGGTTGACACCAAACAAATGGTTCTATCTCAGTCAGGAGCAAAGTCTCAAACAAGCACAGCTAAGAAAGGGTGAGGAACAATTTCCTCCTTGCAGGAGATAAAGGCAACAAAGTGGTCATTTATACATGTTATTATGCACACATATGATAGCCAGATGAAGAAAATGTGGGGCTTCCTGGGAACTTCATACATATTCACACAGGGAACCACTTGGGTAGGTGTGTTCCTAATCCTGAGCATGCTTAGCTTGGGGTCAATTTTCTTTTCTTTTTTTTTTAATTTTATTTTTCATACTTTATTTACATTTCAAATGTTTCTCCCTTTCTAGATCGCCCCTTTGGAACCTCCCCATTTCCTCCCCCTCCCCCTGCCTCTATGGGGGGTATTCTCCCACCCACCCACCCACCCACTCTTATCTTCCCTCCTTGGCATTCTCCTATACTGGGGGATCTAACACCCTCAAGCCCAAGGGCCTCTCCTCCCCCTGATGGCTAACAAGAC
This sequence comes from Rhynchomys soricoides, assembly GCA_019843965.1. NCBI lineage: Eukaryota > Metazoa > Chordata > Mammalia > Rodentia > Muridae > Rhynchomys > Rhynchomys soricoides. The sequence goes on from JADRCH010009705.1 coordinate 12,694, forward strand.
CCTCCTCTGCCACATATGTGGCCAGCACCATGGGTCCCTCCCTGTGTATTCTTTGGTTGGTGGATCAGTCTACAGGAGTATCGGGAGGGTCAGGCCAGTTGCCACTGTTGCTGCCTCCCTGGGGATGCAAGGTCCCTCAGCTCCTTCAGACCCTTCTCCAAGTCCTCCATCTGGGACCTCACACTCAGCCCTACTGTTGCTGCGAAGTGACTCTTGGGTATTCTGAACTTTTGGGCTAATAACCACTTATCAGTGAGTACATACCATGTTCATTCTTTTGTGACTGCATTACCTCACTCAGGATAATATGTTTAAGTTCCATCCATTTGTCTGCGAATTTCATGAAGTCATTGTTTTTAATAGCTGAGTAGTATCCCATTGTGTAAATGTACCACATTTTCTGTATCCATTCCTCTGTTGAGGGACATCTGGGTTGTTTCCAGCTTCTGGCTATTATAAATATGGCTGCTATGAACATAGTGGAGCATGTGTCTTTATTACATGTTGGAGCATCTTCTGGGTATATGCCCAGGAGTGGAATAGCTGGGTCCTCAGGTAGTATTATGTTCATTTTTCTGAGGATCCACCAAACTGATTTCCAGAGAGGTTGTATCAGCTTGCATTCCCACCAGCAATGGAGGAGTGTTCCTCTTTCTCCTCATCCTTGCCAACGTCTGCTGTCACCTGAGTTTCTGATCTTAGCCATTCTGATTGGTGTGAGGTGAAATCTCAGGGTTGTTTTGATTTGCATTTCCCTGATGACTAAGGATGTTGAACATTTCTTTAGGTGCTTCTCAGTCATTCGCGCTTCCTCAGTTGAGAATTCTCTGTTTAGCTCTCTTCCCCATATTTTGATAGGGTTATTTGGATCTCTGGAGTCTAGCTTCTTGAGTTCTTTGTATACATTGGATATTAGCCCTCTATCAGATGTAGGATTGGTAAAGATCTTTTCCCAATCTGTAGGTTGCCGTTTTGTCCTATTGACAGTGTCCTTTGCCTTACAGAAGCTTTGTAATTTTATGAGGTCCCATCTGTTGATTCTTGATCTTAGAGCACAAGCCATTGGTGTTCTGTTCAGGAACTTTCCCCCTGTGCTCATGTGTTCGAGACTTTTCCCCATTTTCTCTTCTATTAGATTCAGTGTATCTGGTTTTATGTGGAGGTCCTTGATCCACTTGGACGTGAGCTTTGTACAGGGAGATAGGAATGGATCAATTCACAGTCTTCTACATGTAGACCGCCAGTTGAACCAGCACCATTTGTTGAAGATGCTGTCTTTTTTTCCACTAGATGGTTTTAGCTCCTTTGTCAAATATCAAGTGACCATAAGTGTGTGGGTTAATTTCTGGGTCTTCAATTCTATTCCATTGATCTGCCTGCCTGTCACTGTACCAATACCATGCAGTTTTTATCACTACTGCTCTGTAGTACAGCTTGAGGTCAGGGAGGCTGATTCCCCCAGAAGTCCTTTTATTGTTGAGAATAGTTTTTGCTATCCTGGGTTTTTTGTTATTCCATATGAATTTGAGAATTGCTCTTTCTAAGTCCATGAAGAATTGAGTTGAGATTTTGATGGGGATTGCATTGAATCTGTAGATTGCTTTTGGCAGGATGGCTATTTTAACCATATTAATCCTGCCAATCCATGAGCATGGGAGATCTTTCCATCTTCTGAGGTCTTCTTCGATTTCTTTCTTCAGAGACTTGAAGTTCTTGTCATACAGATTTTTCCCTTGTTTGGTTAGAGTCACACCAAGATATTTTATATTGTTTGTGACAATTGTGAAGGGTGTCATTTCTCTAATTTCTTTCTTAGCCTGTTTATCCTTTGAGTATAGGAAGGCTACTGATTTGCTTGAGTTAATTTTGTATCCAGCCACTTTTCTGAAGGTGTTTATCAGCTGTAGCAGATCTCTGGTGGAGTTTTTCGGGTCACTTACATCTACCATCATATCATCTGCAAATAGTGATATTTTGATTTCTTCTTTTTCAATTTGTATCCCTTTGACCTCCTTTTGTTGTCTGATTACTTTAGCTAGAACTTCAAGTACTATATTGAATAGATAGGGAGAGAGAGGGCAGCCTTGCCTAGTCCCTGATTTTAGTGGGATTGCTTCGTGTTTCTCTCCATTTAGTTTGATGTTGGCCACTGGTTTACTGTATATTGCTTTTACTATGTTTAGCTATGCTCCTTGAATTCCTGATCTTTGCAAGACTTTTATCATGAAGGGATGTTGAACTTTGTCAAATGCTTTTTCAGCATCTAATGAAATGACCATGTGGTTTTTTTTTTTCTTTGAGTTTGTTTATGTAGTGGATTACATTAATGGATTTCCGGGTATTGAACCATCCCTGCATCCCTGGGATGAAGCCTACTTGATCATGGTGAATGATCATTTTGATGTGTTCTTGGATTCGGTTTGCAAGAATTTTATTGAGTATTTTTGCATCGATATTCTTAAGGAAAATTGGTCTGAAGTTTTCTTTTATTGTTGGGTCTTTGTGAGGTGTTGGTATCAGTGTAACTGTGGCCTCATAGAATGAACTGGGTAGTGTTCCTTCCATTTCTATTTTGTGGAATAGATTAAAGAGTATTGGTATTAAGTCTTCTTTGTAAGTCTGATAGAATTCTGCTCTAAACTCATCTGGTCCTGGGCTTCTTTTGGTTGGGAGACTTTTAATGACTGCTTATATTTCTTTAGGGGTTATGGGACTGTTTAGATGATTTATCTGATCCTGATTTAACTTTGATAATTGGTATCTGTCTAGAAACTTGTCCATTTCCTCCAGATTTTCTAATTTTGTTGCGTATAGGCTTTTGTAGTAGGATCTGATGTTTTTTTTTTTAATTTCCTCAGAATCTGTTGTTATATCTCCCTTTTCATTTCTAATTTTGTTAATTTGCATACTGTCTCTGTGCCCTCTGATTAGTCTGGCTAAGGGTTTATCTATCTTGTTGATTTTCTCAAAGAATCAGCTCCTGGTTTTGTTGATTCTTTATATAGTTCTTTTAGTTTCCACTTGGTTGATCTCAGCCCTTAATTTGATTATTTCCTGCCTTCTACTCCTCTTGGGTGTATTAGCTTCTTTTTGTTCTAGAACTTTCAGGTGTGCTGTTAAGCTGCTAGTATATGCTCTCTCCAGTTTCTTTTTGGAGGCATTCAGAGCTATGAGTTTTCCTCTTAACACTACTTTCATTGTATCCCATAGGTTTGGGTATGTTGTACTTTCATTTCATTAAATTCTAGGAAGTCTTTAATTTCTTTCTTTCTTTCTTCCTTGACCAAGTTATCATTAAGTAGAGCATTGTTCAGCTTCCATGTGTATGTGGGCTTTCTGTTGTTGTTGTTGCCATTGAAGACCAGCCTTAATCCGTGGTGATCTGATAGGAGGCATGGGATTATTTCAATCTTCTTATATCTGTTGAGGTTTGTTTTGTGACCAATTATATGATCAATTTTGAGGTACCATGAGGTGCTGAGAAGAAGGTATATTCTTTTGATTTAGGATGAAATGTTCTATAGATATCTGTTAAACCCATCTGGTTCATAGCATCTGCTAATTTCACTGTGTCTCTGTTAATTTATGTTTCCAAGATCTGTCCATTGTTGATAGTGGGATGTTGAAGTCTCCCACTATTATTGTGTGAGGTGAAATATGTGCTTTGAGTTTTAGTAAAGTTTCTTTTATGAATGTGGGGGCTCTTGCATTCGGGGCATCGATGTTCAGAATTGAGAGTTCTTCTCGGTAGATTTTTCCTTTGATGAGTATGAAGTGTCCTTCTTTATCTTTTTTGATGACTTTTGGTTGAAAGTCAATTTTAACCGATATTAGAGTGGCTACTTCAGCCTGTTTCTTGGGGCCATTTGTCTGGAAATTTGTTTTCCAGCCCTTTACTCTGAGGTAGTGTTTGTCTTTAACACAGAGTTGCGTTTCCTGGATGCAGCAAAATGCTGGGTCCTGTTTATGGATCCAGTCTGTCAGTCTATGTCTTTTTATTGTGGAATTGAGACCATTGATGTTAAGAGATATTAAAGAACAGCGATTGTTGTTTCCTGTTATTTTCGATGTTGTTTATATATTTGTGTGGCTATCTTCTTTTGAGTTTGTTGAAAGATTACTTTCTTGCTTTTTCTTGGGTGTAGTTTCCCTCCTTGAGTTGGTGTTTTCCATCTATTATTCTTTGTAGGGCTGGGTTTGTGGAAACATACTGTGCAAATTTGGATTTGTCATAGAATATTTTGGTTTCACCATCTATGATTATTGAGAGTTTTTCTGGGTATAGCAGCCTAGGCTGGCATTTATGTTCTCTTAGAGTCTGTATGAGAACTGCCCAGGATCTTCTAGCTTTCATAGTCTGGTGAGAAGTCTGGTGTAATTCCGATAGGTCTGCCTTTATATGTTACTTGCCCTTTTCCCCTTACTGCTTTTAATATTCTTTCCTTATTTTGTGTATTTGGTGTTTTGACTATAATGTGACAGGAGGAATTTCTTTTCTGGTCCAGTCTATTTGGCGTTCTGTAGGCTTCTTGTATATTTATGTTCATCTCTTTCTTTAAGTTAGGGAAGTTTTCTTCTATAATTTTGTTGAAGATATTTACTGGTCCTTTAAGTTGGGAATCTTCACTTTCTTCTATATCTATTATCTTCAGGTTCTGTCTTCTCATTGTATCCTAGATATCTTGGACGTTTTGGGTTAGGAGCTTTTTGGATTTTGTGTATTCTTTGACTGTTGTGTCCATGTTTTCTATGGTATCTTCCACACCTGAGATTCTCTCTTCCATCTCTTGTATTCTGTTGGTGATACTTGCATCTATGACTCCTGATTTCTTTCCTATGTTCTCTAACTCCAGGGTTGTCTCCCTTTGTGATTTCTTTATTGTTTCTATTTCTGTTTTTAATTCCTGAATGGTTTTGTTTATTTGTTTGATTGTGTTTTCCTGTAATTCTGCCATTTGATTGTGTTTTCCTGTAATTCTTTAAGGGATATTTGTATGTCCTCTTTAAGGGCTTCCAGTTGTTTACCTGTGTTCTCTTGTATTTCTTTAAGGGAGTTATTTATTTCCTTCTTAAAATCTTCTATCATCCTCTTGAGATGTGATTTTAAGTCTGAGTCTTCCTTTGCTGATGTGTTGGGGTATCCAGGGCTGGCTGTGGTGGGAGAGCTGGGTTCTGATGAAGACAAGTAGTCTTGGTTTCTGTTCCTTGTGTTCTTGCCCTTGCCTTTCACCATCTGGTTATCTCTGGTGTTAGCTGGTCTTTCTCTCTCTGACTATGGCTTGTTGTTCCTGCAAGCCCGGGTGTCAATACTCCTTGGAGACCAGTTCTCTCTGAGAGGAATTTGGTTTTGGAGCGTTGTGGTGCAGGGTCAGCTCTGGGGTGCAGACAGAAACAAGAAGGATCTAATCCCCAGCTGACCCTTGTTTCCTGTGTCCTGATGGCTCTGCAAGGGTCTCTCTTGGTCCAGTGAATTTGAAAAGAAGTGGTGGTCTTTCCTGTGCTTAAAGGTGTGTCGGCACTCCTGGTATACCAGCTCTCTCTTGGCACTATTTGAATATGGAGCCCTGTGTCACAGGATCTGCTCTCCAGCCACCGAAAGAAAGCAGATCCCTGTTCCTCAGTCCCTGTGACCTGGGAATTCCAGGTGGGACCCTCTGATCAGTCAGTCTTGTCCCCACTCCTGGGAGGCTAGCTTTCTCCCAGCGCTATTTGGCTATGGAGCCCTGGTGGCCTAGGCAGAGGTCTCCCTCCACAGATGGAAACCAGAAGGCTCTTACCTCCCTGCTGTTTCTTAGTCCCTGCATCTGGGGCCTTCCTCCCGCTGGCTTTTCCACACACGTGGGCAGCTCGCTTTCTCCTGGCCTTGTTTGGCTATGGAACCCTGGTGGCCCAGGCAGAGGTCTCCTGCTACAGGTGGAAACCGGCAGGCTCTTATATCCTGGCTGTTCCTCAGTCCCTGCATCTGGAGTCCTCACAACTGCCTGGGGTCAATTTTCAAGATGGAAAGTTGCCCATCAGATTTCTGAGCACGCTTATGGCCTGGAGTATAGGACCTTGAAAGGCAGTCTGGTTTCTGTTTGAGCTAAGGTTTAAAACCCTGTTGACCCAGCAAGGGATAACCATGCAGGGGACAGTAAGTGTTTTGCCACGCTCCTGGGACCCAGGCTCCTGACATGAGGCTGCAGCTCTCCATAGTTATGTGACCATCAGTCACGAAAGGGCAAAGCCCTAAACCTCTCCACAGGTAGAGGTGTGGTCACGTAGCCTCAAGACATCTCCATTTTAATGAGGTACCTAGAGGCTTAGCCAACAAACTCCCCTTCCCAGACACTCCTCCCTGCAAAAGGTATTTAACCTCAGGCCTGCCCTGAGAAAGTGGGATACAGTTTTACTCATCCCCCTCTCTGCCATGACAATAAACGCCTTAAACCCATGGACTGTCTCTTTTCATTGGGATCCCCTGTGGGGAACGATGGAACAGGCCTTTGTCTAAAGAGCAGCATCTAGTCTCCCACAGAAGGCCTCTCAGCACTCCCAGTCATGGCCTCCACCAAGCCAAACCAGCTAGCCACTGACAAGCCAAGGACTTGCTCCCTTGCAGGACCCAGCCGGAGATCTCCCCGCCTTTCCCCCTTGGCCCTGGGCTAGATCCAGCCTGCAGGCCCCCACTCCATTCTCAGCTCTTCCATGGCACCCAGCAGCATCTGGGGTGTCTAAGAGTCTTAGAACCAGATAGAGTCAGTATTTCCCCCTCCCACCCCGTGGTGTCCTGCGGCTTCTTACAGCCTGACACCCACCCAGCGGTGCTGTGGGGTGAGCCATGGGGTGAGTCAAACTTTATGCATCTTGCCTCCCCCCAGTGGCCCAAACCCTGGGGTGGACACCGGATCCCACCATTTAATCCAACACTGGAGCATGTATTCAAAAGGTTCAAATGAGCCCTCAGTGTGTAGGTCTTGTAGAGAAAGGCCTGGCTCAGTCCTTGGTAGTGAAGTTATGTGAAGTTAGTACCTTCTTTCAAAGGGATCCTTACACAGGGCTAACCTTGGTCACTGAGCCCAGGCTGGACCCTTGGTCTATAGATCTCTCCTAGTCTTACCTCCTTGGAGCTGGGCTCCTACTGCATGCCATCAGCAACCCACAGCTTCCCCCTAGTTTGCCTGTTTACATTTCTCTTCAACTTCTATAACTATTCATGTACAGTTTCTTCTTTCTTTCTTTGCACTAGTTTCTTAATATAATATATGTTGGCACAGTTTTAGAAGGTGGGGGGTATAACAGCATAAACTGTATTATCTTGATTGAAAGTAAAAGGACTTCTTTATTAAAGGTAATTTCTCAGGGCTGGAGAGATGGCTTAGTGGTAGAGATGGCTCAGTGGTTAGGAGAACTTGTTTCTCTTGCAAAGGACCAGTCTTCAGTTCCCAGCTCCCATATGATGATTCCTAACACCTATAACTTCAGTTCCAGAGGATCTAATGCCCTCTTCCAATCTTCACAGGTACCACGTATGCAAGTGATGCACGTGAACACACACACACACAAGCAAAACACATAAAATGCATAAATCTAAAAACTAATTTCTCTCATTTCCAGAATGCTTGCCTATTCCTGTGGTTGGGATCAAGTGCAGTTTAAAACATCAAAAGCATAGTTTGGTATTTACCCACGAGACATTTTCATTTAATATTATATATGAATTATTAACCTGGAAAATATTATATTTTATTATACATAATATGTATATACATATATATGTATATAAAATTGGGTCCTATTTATTATTGCCTATGCTTACCAACTTAATAGAAGCCTCTAGAGATTATATTCAGTTATGACAAGGGTTTCCTGAAGCAATTTTTTTCTGTTGGTTTTGTTTCCTGGTAGAGATTTTTAATATGTGTAGTTACTAAAATTGAGGGGAGTTAGTAATTATATCTCTTATTCTTACTTCTAAGATTTATTGTATTCTAGTTTTCTACACTTACAGTGAGGTTTTTATAGTTTTTAATGTATCCACATACATGCACCTCTGAAGGCTCCCGTGGACCTGCTGAGTGACACTCTCCTTTCTGTTGATGTTGCTGTGTAGGTGTTCCCTCTGGCACATGTGTGCAACAACAGCAATAAGATGATATTAATTAACCCCCATGGGATCAACCTCAATATCTACAAGCAAAATGTGGATCAGGCCATCAAATCCTATGAGAGGTGAGTATGAATCATGGACATGCTCAACAGAGAATTTCTTTGGGCTTCTTCCCTCTTGTGTTTGGCTTGGATTGCTTCTTCTGAAACAGCAATTATAAAATGGCCCCATATCAACACCATCCTCAAAGTAAGAGCTCATGCAGGGTCTCTCCCTGGGTGCTGGACAATACTTCAGGCTCCTGAGCAGATCTTTCCAACAGACTCTTAAATATGCCAATTTCCCATCCCAAACTCTGTAGAAATCTTGTGTTTCTAGGAAGTTTTCTCTGAGCACAATGGAATTGATCAGGTTGGCACCTAACGCTTTGAAAAGTAGCTAGCAAAGACCACAGTAGTGAGACCCTGGAGATGGGTCTCCCTTTCACCCACCCACAGAGCGGGAATGAGCAGGAGAGCAAACAGTGTTTGACCAAAGCTTGGGCAGATTTTGCTTTCCTGTAACATTTCTCTAAATACAAAACAAGTATGCACACAGAATTTACATAAATGCACAAATACAAAACGAGTATGCACACACAAACTTTGGGAATTACACGTCATTTCCAGTATCTGGGAAGGGGTACTTGACTAGGGGCAAGTGCTTTTGACAGATGAGAGCTGAGTGTCCATGATCCTGATAAATCGGTAGCCAGTAAAGGGGAACCTTGGAACCAGTTCCCTGTGATCACTGAGGTGTAACTCTGTACGTATAGATTATTTATCTGCTTTTGCATCAAGATGGTGACTATGTTGACTACAGAAAGAATTCTACACTCAAACAGTTTCTGTGCCCATGCTGAGATGGCCCATGCCTTTTCTCAGGGACAGATGACCTGGTTGTCACCCTTGCGTATGACCTAACCACCTACACACCGACCTAGAATCAGTCCTTAGTGTGCATACTTTGGTGAACTTTGAAGGTACCCAGCTTCTTTGGGAAGCATATTCTAGATTCTGGAAGCTCCACAGTTGGGTTTTCATCATTTCCACATGAGAAAGATAAGTTCTAGACATATAGAGGTTGGCGGCCTGGCCAGACCCCCACTGATCCACCCATTGTAACGCAGGGGGAAGCAGCTCTACTGTGTGCTCAGAGCCAGACTCCTGCCCACAGGGAGTCTCAGCCAACCCACAGAAAGAACTTTCCCCAGCCCTGGTCTCCTTCCTATCAGCCTCCTTCACTGCTCCCCCCACCCCAAAGGCACGTGAGCCCCTTCAGTGGTCTTTATAGAGTCCTCAGCCCAGGGTGAGCATCCCCATCCAAGATGAAAGAATCAGGAGAATTTCAGGACTTCTTCTGTATCTTTGATATTTGCATAACATAAAATGGGGTACCCTTGGAATTGGGCTGGAGTCCAAACTTATTTATTTATTTATTTATTTATTTATTTATTTACTTATTTAAAATTATTTCATACCAGAAACAAAGTTTCCTGGGATGGATGGATTTCCCAGTTGTCACACTGGCGTGCAATAAGGTTGCGATTTGAGTTTTGTTGTTGTTTTGGATTAGGGATGCTCCACCTGCTTCCCTACCCCCACCTCCCCATCTTTCTGCCTTCCATCTTTATCTGGATAGCAAGATGAGCTATCCTAAGCTCTCTGTTCTCCCTGGGTCTGGAGCCTCCATAAAGTTCTGTCTTTAAGACACTGTTAATCTGCTGGCCCACAACTGGTCCTTATTCCTCGGGGTCTCTGCTCTGAGGCCTCTCCACACCCCTCTCTACCCTCTACCCCATTGTGGACTTGTCACTCTCAACTACTGCCCACAGCTCGTTGACTTTCTGGTCCACTAGCTTACAGCTGGGCCAGCCTGGTGCTCCCGTTCATCTCTTTCTATCAAAGGCCTGTGCATGCATTTGGCTATTTGAAATTCATTCAAATTAGATATAATCCCAGCTTAGTTATTAAAATGCTCAAATTGGATTTGTGTATTCAAATGCAATAAATTCCCATTCAAATTCTAATGTAGTTTGCCTGAATAATTCAGATATTTGAGTCCTGTAATTACGTGGTCTATAAACATCTGGTATAGAGCCACAGTTGAGCACTCGGAGGACAGGCCGTGCTTGCACATTTCATCCTTAGCCTTGGTGCATACGAGTAGTCAAGCTTGTGACTTTCATGAAAGCGGCTAGCTTAATTACAGAAGCCACACTACAGGGCTGTTAGGAGGATTGTACAAATCACACACAAGAAGCATTCCTTGTGGATCTGCCCCATCCTGAATCTGCTGATCCTAGAATAACCTGTGAATATGCACAGCACAGTGGTCCTTGGGCTCTTCTTGCCATGCTGACCTTTACCTGAGGATTTCAGAAAGGAAGGGAAGCCCTGTTCCCAGGCCCTGAGAGAGATGCAAAACACAGACTTAGTGACTTGTCCCCAGAGTCACTCTCACGAACACTTCTGCTAACCCTAGAGGAATTTTGCTGCTACAAGTTGAACAAAATCTTCTAGAAGTTCCAAACCTCAAATGCTCCAAATTTTTTGAGTGCCCATAACAATGGCACATGCGGTAAATCTCGCTCCGGATCTCATGTGAAAGACCACAGTTAGAAGGTGGGGGTATGCACTAATAATTGTAAATTTACTTCTGGGCTGCGTGTATAGGTAGACAAAAAACCATAAACTTTGTCTTTGGACTTGTGTCCCATCCTTAAGATCTCATTAGGTTACATGTAGATATATTTCAAAACCTAAAATCCCAAGTATTTATGGGCCCAAAACTTTTGGATAAGAGATACTCAACTTGTACTTTCAGTAATAATAATTTTTTACATTAATGACACCCGCTCTAGTTTGGTATTTAATATTTAAGTTTATTTGTTTAATTGATATCAGGTTTATTGCCTTGGTGTTTAAGTTATTTAATATTAGTTCAGTAGCATTAATGGTAGCAATATATTTAGAACCAAAACTTCCTGGGCCTTTGTGTGCAATAGAAGTTGAAGAATTTTGTTTGTATAAATGTCAGTTCCAATTTTTTTCTTAATTTTATCTGTGTGCAACTTTCTCATTGTGTATAAATGATAAGCAATGGACTGCACTGTCCACAGTCAGTACCACATCTCTGTCGTGTTTTTCCCCAAAGTAAGCCAATGTCACTTTGAAAATAAATGGTATCATAAATCCATAAACCAGTCAAGCTAGGGATGACTAAGCAAACAGAAGTTCACAGGATGATATAAATGGAGTTATTTTGGACCCAATGTTCACGGGTAGGTGTCCTTCTGTCCTTCTGATTTCAAGAGTCGAGGCTTTGTGTATCTGAACGTAAGCTTGGATGTTTCTAAGGCTGTTTGAATTCAGAGCCAGTGTTTTTCTTGCAGCTTATTTTGATTGCCGGAAGTCAAGATCACAGCCCTCACACCCACAGGAGGTCTCAGTTCTAGTCTAGCTCTGGGGCTGTGCTTGAGACAACTCTGTCTAAGGTCGTCTCTTTGCTGCCGGTCACACTTATGATGTGCCAATAGTTACACGTTGCTTTGTAGAAGAGTCATTTCTTGCTGTAGCAAGCCAGTGGATGCAAACAAGCAGCCAGAATTAAGGATCTGGACCAGAAGAAAGCTTTCAAATCCAATATGCCTTGGCACCCCACCCAATGATGACTCTGCCACAACCAATCCACCAACTCACTAAAGCATTAAAATGTTAACAATACCCATGGACAAGAGGTGACACAGATGTTATGGATATGTGCCCCCGGGAAATATTTTCTAAAGGACTGTGTTAAAATCTGATCCATGCTATCTAACTGGACCCACATTACCAATGGGCTCTCTGTGTTTCTGGGCTCACCCATCTTCTGATCCAACCGAGGAGAGGAACACTGAGGTGTCTGTGACACTTTACATGTATGCTTTCCTCTTTGTCCCCTCTATGTCCCGGACAGGTGCTGTTGGCCTTGTATCCCTGAGAAAGCAGAGCTTCAAAGGATTCTGCCAAACAGGATCACAGCAGCAGCTGCGTGGGGGGAGGCGGAGGCGGGGGCGGGGGCGGGGGCGGGGAGGGAGGGGCGGGGACTCTGGGCACTGAGCTTGGCCCCAGATCTGTGTTGCCTAAATCCCTTTCCCGCGCCCCTGCCCCCCAGCTTCCGTGCTGCACTGAGTTCGCTTTGAAGTGTAGATAGAAGAGGGCATTGAATATATTTTGAGAAAATCACAGACAACCAAATAGTCTTAGAAGCCCTAATCATTGTTACATGAACCAAGCGACTAAAGAGACCCAGTTTCCTAATGGAACCCAAAGAGTCAAACCTTCAAGTAAGACGGAAGCACTGGCTGGCCTAGATCCCTCTTCCCGGGTCTTTTGATGTTTGAGATGCATTTTTTAAAAAAATGTGTATGAGTGTTTTGCCTGAATATATACGTGCGTGCATGCCTGGTGCCCTTGGAGGTAAGGAGGAGGCATCAGATTCTGCAAGCCCCCATGCGGATGCTGGGAACTGAACCCAGGTCCTCTGTAGAGGCAATAAGTGCTCTTAATGGCCAAACCATCTCTCCAGCCCCCACTCTTCCTAACTTTTTGCCGTCACAGAATCTTTGCTGATGTCAGACACAATACATACACTATGCCCAGACCAGTTCAGAGTCTTCAGAACTACTCTCGTGTCATCCTGAGTTGACCTAGCCCGAAGTCTCACAGGAACGAGAGAAGCTGAGGTCTGGGTCGGAGTACCGAGTACCACGGCTCCCTTGTCATCCCTCCTCAGCCCCCTCGCCCATGACACAAGCAGGGCAGACTAGCACCTCCACCCAAAGTGTATTCTCTGGGCGCTGTGCTAATGCCAACTGGCCCCAGTGGTCACAAGAACCCATCTTGTGGAAGGTGATGTTCCCTATTCCACATGTCTTGGAGCCAGTGTTCTGTCCCCTGCTGTCCACAAAGCCTGAGATGATGACATAGTGTCACAGTCTGGGCTGGGTCCATTGAAAGAAGCATTATTGATTGGTGCCACAGGAAGAGCCACTATGGCAATTCCCTTTCCTCTTGAGCAGATGGCCTCTCTCTGAGGGTATGGTCAGTGATGGGCTTCAGTTCCCCCGCTGACAGCTAGCCAGGTGGATGCTTGAGGTGTTTCTCCTGGCTGCTCATCTTTAGGCTGCCATCCAGAAAACAGGGTGGATAACTGAATCCTGACTTGATGGCTTATAGCCGCATGGACTCCATTTGCTCTCAGAATCCAGGCAGAAGAGTATCTGAGGAAGACAAGCTAATGGGGGTAAATCTGTATGGCCCCAAAACTTATTTTTTAAATATAACCTTGTATGACATTTATTGTATGTGCATGTGTGTGCATACATGTATGTGTGTGTGCACATGTCATAACATGGTGCCTATGTGGGAGATGACTTGAGGGAGTCATTTCCTATATTCCATGGGGAAATCAAATTCAGCAGCAAGCATGTTTACCTCTATACCATCTTTCTGCCAATGAGAAACTTCCTAATGCAGAGATGGCAAGGACCAGCTTGCTTGCAACATTTTCTTGACGGCAAAGACTTCTTAGTGATTGATACAACTCCTAGCCAGCCACAGGCCTCCTCAGAGTTCCGTAGGAGGGAGATGTACCTATGTGACCTCTAAGTCAGCGGTTCTTTTTTGTTGTTGTTTTGTTTTGTTTAGTTTTGTTTTTCAAGACAGGGTTTCTCTGTATAGCCTTGGCTGTCCTGGAACTCGCTCTGTAGACCAGGCTGACCTCGAACTCAGAAATCCGCCTGCCTCTGCCTCCCAAGTGCTGGAATTAAAGGCATGCACCACCACTGCCTGGCGAGTCAGCGGTTCTTAACCTGTGGGTCATGATCCATTTAGGGATCACAAATCAGACATTTACATTACTATAAAAAGAGTAGAAAAATTACAGTTTACATAGCAACAAAATAATTTTATGGTTGGGGGTCACCACAGCACGAGAAACTGTATTAAATGTCGCTCATTAGGAAGTTGAGAATAACTGTTTCAGTGTATGTCACTGGTGTGGTCCGGTAAGGGTTGGCGGCTGGCTTGGGCTCCTCTTGTAACCCCCTCATAGCCTGAAGTCAAGTTTTTAACTTGAAATAAGTGTATTGCTCTTAAATTACTGTTGTTGCTTTTTTTTGCTTTCATTTTTTTCAACAGACGCTTAAATAAAATTGTCTGGCAAGCTCTGTCTGAAGAGGAAAAAGAAAAGTAAGTCATTCCATCTCTATCTCAGTTCTGAAATGCCAGTGAAATTTACATAACCAAACCCGACTATTCCAAAGCATATGGTCTGTTGGTATTTAGTGTGTGGAACACCCCCAAACGCTCGTCACCCCAGAAAGAGACTGCTACTTACCCATGATGCAGTTGCTTCCCTGTTACTCTCTCCTCCAGCTCCCCGCTGACTCCAGTCCGAATTCTGTTTTCATGACTGCCTGCTCTGGATACATCATGTAACAGGAAGCATATGACAAGTAGCACTTCTGAGTCGGCCTTCTATTCCTTCCTGGGAAAACTGAATACTTTCAAAGTTCATGCAAATTGTGGCATAAATCTACACGTATACATGTGTGCACGTGCGACGGAAGTTCTGTTACTCACCCCACTGTGTTACACATACCCCACTGATGATCTCTCCCTTCCAGTCGTTTCTGCTTTCTTCGACTATTATGCATAATGCCACTGTGCTCATTTGCATGGACGTTCCGATACAAACATGCCTTTATTTCTTCAGCGTGTATAGTGGTGAGGAGTAGGCTTACCACATGGTAATTCTATGCTTAAGGGCTTGCCACACAGTAAGTTTTTGAGAAGGCCCTGGGCCCTGCCATACCAGCACTGTATGAGCAGTCCTTTCTCTGTGTCTTTAAAAACGTGGCTTGCTGCCCATTAAAAAAAAGTCAAAGTCAGACCAGCATGATGGTAATTTCCCATTATCTGCTGGGGAGAACCATGAATTTGACATCAGCCTGGGCTACATACCGAGATTTTCGTCTCAAAGCAACAAAAACACCCTACATGATATGTCGCTTACCTCCAGATATAGGTGCTGACAAATGCATCTTTAGGCAGTTTGCCCCCTCCCACCCCCCCACTCCCATCTCCCGTGTGAATGTAATCTAAGATGGCTACATCACTAGCTGATGTAATGGAGGGACCTCCAGTCCTATAGCTACATTGTATTGACTAAAATGGTTCTGCACAGTGCCTAGGCTTGTTTTCCAGCCATTCCAAGGACAGTTTCTAATTATAACTTTTCTGGAAAAGTGAGAGCTCTGGGGGCTGAAGAGAGGTGGCCCTGAAGGCACCGTCTTCTGTCACCTAACGGCTGTGACAATGATGATTCTCCGGGAGTTTGTGGAAAAATTGGTTACTTTTTTTTCTTATTAGGCTTAGTTTGTTTTCGTTTTGGCCGATTTGCCGATTCCTTTCTTCCTTTCTCAGGTTGGATGCAATCAAGCCCATACAATACTTGGAAAACAAGGAAGTCTTAAACAAAGCTCTGGAGCGGCTGAATTGGCCCATTTCATTGAAGGAGCTATCAACACTTGAAAACGAAATCTTGATTGGGAAAATGTACATCCAGCAAGCCATGGAGCTCCAGGAGGCTGCCAGGAAGAACTATCAGAGCAGAACACTGCAGGAGGTGGGTCCCAGAGTTCCCCGCGCCCTGACCCGCTCTTACAGTCGCCATCTCCTACCTGGACCTTTTCTCTCTCCTTCCCACCCACTACGTACTGCTTTCTAAGCGAGTGAAAGGAAATCCCATTTGACTTTAACATCCTGTTTTTAGAGTAAGGAGTCTATCCGTTGAAATACCAAACCGAACAGTAGCATTTTATCCCAGGGGTTGCCTGGACTCTGATTCGAGGCTCAGATCTCACTACTTATCTTTAGTCGGTCTTGGCTAGTTTTTCACATTTCTTTCAACTTTCTTTTTTATTACTTGTTTAAAATAAGAGTATTAAAGGCTGGTGTGTTGTTAGATAGGACATTTAGGTTTTCAGCATTTAAAACCCACAAAACCAGCTCATGGTCTCGCTGCCTCATTAGTACCAGTTGGAATACTTCCTAGTGATCTTTTTTTCCTCCTTAAATAAATCTAACCCCCCCCCCCAACAAGTCAGAAGGTCTGTAATTGTCTCATGTTCTGCCTTGAACTTAGCATCATTTCATACAACTTTTATGGTTTTGCTGACTCTTCAGACGACATCACTAGTGGATAGGCACGTGACATATTTAACTCTACTAAACTATTTTCTTTCGGATGGTTTCTGTTGTTTGTTTTCGTTTAGTTTTAGCCTTTCCTTGTGCTTTTGTGACTCCCGTGGTGCATCCGGTTGAGGTTTTTGTTAGGATACTGTCTTAGGAGTGGCCCTTGAAGACCGCAGGCATGAACACTGGTACTATCAAGTAGCCGTTGCTGGTATACAGCACTCCTTTCTGGCTGTATATAGGTGCTTGTAGATGTGAGGCTGGCCTTCCAGCATCATCCTAAGGCCTAAATAGTTTCCAGAGAGCCATCAAACAAAAGTCTGAAAGCCATTCTGAGACTTCCTTTCCGCTAGTTTCAGCATCTGTCAAATGAGACAGAGTTTGCCTGGTTTTTATTCCACCGCCACTGTTTTAGATTCTTGTTTTTGTTTTTAATTAATCATACGCATCTGTATCAGCATGTGGGTTTGTGCACGTGTATGTGGTACCCAACATGGGCTCTGAGTACTGATCTCGGGTCCTCTACAACTTAGCTGCTGAACTATCTCTCCGACCTCTTTTTAGTATTTTCATTTACTTTTTTCTCATAAACTACACCTTCCCCTTGATGTAAGAAGCTGTACCTTTTGTGCAGAATAGAAAAATCTTATCATGAAGCACTAGATGCCTATTAATGTTGTTCAAAAGGATCCTCAGAATTAGCCTCCACTTCCTTGTAAGGCACCTTCTGGATAACACTTCTCTGTTGCCTGGCAGGAGCCAAAGGACAGCTAGGAGTCCAGATCTCCAAACATGGACTACCTACCTTTCCCTGAAAATATGTTCTTCCTCTACCTCCCCTGCCTGCTTGTCCTTTAATTTACTAAAATATTTATGAGTGTCCCCAAGGTGCCAGGTGGACCGTGGGTAGCAGTAGGTACCTCTAACACAGACAAAGTCTTGCCCTCATTTGGATGGGAGAAAGAATAATTGGGCCCACTGGATTCTCTCATTCCAACTGCCTACCAGCGGAATTTGATAGCATTTTATTTATGCCCTATATTGCTTTTGGTAGGAAATGTTATGAACAGAGTCACAGGAAACCTCTTATGAACGAGGACAAAGACAGTGTGTGCTGACGAGCTTGTTTGCGAAACTGATAGACAAAGGGTTTGAATTAATTGGACTAATATTTCTATCTCTTTACTCCCTTTCCATAAAATAAAAATAAAATGAATTTTCATAGTTTCTTCATTCAAAAATACTCGCTCCCCATGAACAGGAGTGTGCTCAAAATGGGTGGTCACAGGCAGGCCTCACCCTCACCCTTCCTGAGGTTTCCCTGTGTGATTCCATGTAATGGGGACAATGAGGTTTTAGGACAAGATGATCCTCTTTCAGTTTGCTTAATTCTTAAGTGCTCCTGGGACATCCAGCAGAGCCAGGACAGTAACAAAATCATGGGGGCTCAAGAGAAAGTCTGAGTTGTAGATAATTTTGGAGTCATCTATTGTAGCAGGATGGGGGTGGAAGAGACAATAGAGGGACCAAAACAGAAAAGTTAGAGAATGAGGAGGCTCATTTCAAAGAGCTAGAGCCAGAGAGTAGGTAGGAAGAGGTTCCGAGCCCTGACTGTCAGGCTGTCCCAGCTAATGTGTTGCTGTACCCAAGTCTCTCTAAGCCCTAGAGTTTCCTTGAATTCCAAGTTGAAAAATCAAAGTACTATTTTGCAAAGCACATCTAGTCCTCCCAACAGACAGAAAGTGCCAACTAAGTGCCAACAGTAAATATATTCAGTCTGCACTAACCTTTATGCTCCTTCCATTATTCAAATTATTATCAATAGCCAGGCAGGGTGGTTCATTCCTTTAATCTCAGCACCTAGGAGGCAGAGGCAGGCAGATCAAAGGCAGTCCGGGCTACTTCAGAAGTCATAGGCAAACCTGGGCTGGCATATGAAACGATGGTGGTTTAAGTAAGAAGGGACTCCATAGGCTATGTCATCAGTGGAACTATTTGAAAAGATTAGAAGGATTAGAAGGCGTGGCCTTGTTGGAGGAAGTGTGTCACTGGGGGTGGGCTTTGAGGTTTCAAAAGTCTATACCAGACCCAGTCTCTGTCTCTCTCTCTCTCTCTCTCTCTCTCTCTCTCTCTCTCTCTCCCTTTCTGCCTGTGGATATGGATGTAGTTCTCAGCCATGTGTCCCCACCATGATTATAGTAGACTAGCTCTAAACCTGTAAGCAAGCCCCCAACTAAATGCTTTCTTTTATAAGAGTTGCCTTGGTCATGGCATCTCTTCACAGCAATAAAACAATAACTAAGATAAAAGTCCTGTCTAAAACATGTGTATAAATGTATGGAAGTATGTATGTATATTCAGTGAGTTTTTTAAACATCATACAGAATGGTATCTCAGAACCATTCTGTTTAGCAAGAGGCAGCTCATTGGTGATATCATCCAGGAGAGTGTCAATGGAATTGTGGTAGCAAAAGCCTGTGCACAGAGGGGTTAGGAGGTGCCAGGTGCCAGGGGAGCCAGTACAGGAAGGAGCGGCCTTGACCTCCAGATCTTCAGCAGCAGACAAGGAGAGAATGATGTCCTAAACTTGAGGCACTGGCAAGCATAGGGGAAGATATTTAGTCTGCATAATTTGTCATGGACATACTGCAGTGCTCATAACTAAGTCTTCCCCTTCAGTGACATCACTGCACAGGATTCTGAAACCCATATTCTCTGTTGGAGGGTGTCCTCCATGCCCAGCACAATTTCCCTAAGGAAATGAATGAGGAGAGACATTTTATCTCCACAGGATTCTCCATTTTTTGGCAATGGAAAATTCTGTACATTGTTTCCTTAATATATATATATATATATATATATATATATATATATATATATATATAT
>JADRCH010009706.1:0-18795 GCA_019843965.1 Rhynchomys soricoides
TATATATATATATATATATATATATATATATATATATATATATATATTCTGAGATTGTTTTAATTCCATTTTTTATCATGCCAACTAATCTGACCTCATAGCCCACTAGTAGGGTCAAGATCCAGGGTTGGAAGCAAAGCTCAAGTTAGCAAAGGCCAGGTTACAGGCCCTTTAAGATCCTGCAGTGAAAGAAATCCATCACCCATGCAAGTCAGTTCAACCTCTTCATACAGATGTATGGTCTCATTTTAAAGTCATTAGCAAAGGGCAATGACTTGGAACAATGACTGGAAGCCAGAGAAGAAGAAGCTTTCAACAATCAAGACCCCCGGAGTTCACTGATGTGTAGCAACGACAAAGGTCCTTCCCATGGGATCTGTGAGAAATGTCCACACGTGTGATCCAAAGGCTGTGGCCACTCTGCTTGGTCCATGATGGAGTCTGGAGACCCAAGACTTTTCCATGCTCTGTGCTGAAGCCAGTTGTTACTATCTACCCCTTTGGTTCTTAAGCTTGGAACAGCGTCATGGTTTTCCTGAAGGTAGTGTAAAGAGATGAGCTTTAATACTGTGTACAGGGAGCCTGGGCTTGCTTTTCACTCACAGACTTCCATCCCTGCAGATGAGATGTAAGACGATTACTATTATGCTTCCCAGTCTGCCAAGCATCCTACAGATTCTGTGCTCAAGCACCTAATGGTTTCCCCTGCGATCCATAATCCACCAGCTTTATGACATCCCCAGAGGTAGATACTTGGCTCACTGACTGTGAAAGGAAAGAAGAAACCTTAAGTCTGAAATTCCCGAAACCTCACTTTACCAGCACCACCTTGTTATCATGATTAACACATTTTTAACTCCATACCCCCGAAGCTGAGCTGTGAGGGGTCTCAGAAAATTATCGCTGACTTTCTGTAGGCTCCATGGGAGCCTGGTCTAGGAAAGCTCAAATGTACTGTTCTGAGCATCTCCCTAAGAAAAACACAGGTTGTTTCCATAGCAAATCCTCCAGAATCCACAGCTAAAAAGATCCGACGCCCTCTTTATCTCCATGGCCTTGACCACCTTGGATGATTTGGAGGCATGAAACCTCTTTAAAATTGTGGGAATCTGTCATCGGCAGCCCTGACAAAGCCTTGGGGATATGCCCACACAGCTGGCTGCATGTGTGTGCTTCTCACAGGCATGACAAATGAGGAATCTGGAGTCCATGGACTTTATATGAATGATAGATTTGGAGTGCTGCTTTATGAAACGCTTTCCAGACAGGGGAGAGGTGTGAGTGAGGTTGGGTAAGATTCAACTGGGAGAGAGCGCGTGACTCTGAGGACCTTCTGCTAGGTTGTGACTTGGGCACTATGCATGAGAGGAATGCTGGGTAGGGAGACCTGGAAGAGAAACGTCTTTGAACTGTATAAAGTCAGTATATTCTCTCTCTCTCTCTCTCTCTCTCTCTCTCTCTCTCTCTCTCTCTCTTTAATATCTTTGTTCCCAGATAGTAGCTGAACCAGTTGTTATTCATGCATTATTTTGTCTGGATTTTAGATTCACTTAACCCTGCTAGTGAGCCTTCCTTTCTCCTGCCACAGTGAAAGCATCAGTGTGTTCTGCTGACATCTGGATCTGGTAGGAAGCTAGTATTCTAGTCCTATGAACATTCTCTGATAGTGTAAGACCTCCTCATGTGAGGAGGGGGAGGTCACAAGTCATGGCTATGCATTGATGACACTGTCATCTGACAAAGAGCGACAGCTGAAAACCAGCCACCTTATCCCTAGACAGCAGTGTAATGTGAGCTAAGTTCTGCAACATGTATAGGTGCGACGGCCTCAATGAGCCAAAATCATAGACGGACTGGCGGTGGAAGGGAGGGTGAGAGAGGAAACTCAGCCAACATCACAATCCACCATGGGAGCTAGAGTTCTCAGCGTAGGATGCTGCCCAGGAACCCAGTCACTGGGGGAAATCAAATGAGGGAGGATGCCGTACCGATGCTCACACACACACACACACACACACACACACACACACACAGGCGCGCACACACATGCACGCACGCAAGCACGCACTCATGTACACATGCATGCACGCACGTATGCACACACATACGCACGCACGCACGTACACACGTAAACACCCCACAAATAACATTGACCAAAAGAAATTCTCTGACTGGTTGGTACCTTGTTCCAGAATGAGCTCTCAGGTTTTATGATCCCCAAGGTAGCAGAAGCCACCCCCACATTGTTACTTCGCTTCTGCTAAAGGCATCCTTCCTCACTGGAGGGTTCTCCCTGGATGAATCCCAGCACTCTCCTGCCTCCAAGGTGCTCTTTGTGCCTAGGCATAGATGCTGCCCAAGCACCAAAAACAGGTTTGAGGATGGTTGTTACCTACTTGTCTGGAGGGGGAGACCTGAGTGTGGAGAACTTACCGGCAGAGCCCGGACAGGAAGCAATCCCATTCAGCCAGTCCGCAGAGAGGAGCATTAATAAAGAGGCTATAGCTGCGTGAAAGTAGTCAGAGTCAGTCAACAGGAACCACTGGGATACACAGAGAACAGCAACAGCAAGGAACGCTAGAAGCTAGAAACCCAGAGCAGGGAAAGGGCAAGAAACCAATGCCCTGATTTTTCTCCCTTTCCAGTCTGTTCTCAGCCAGTGCCTCCCATGGCTGGCTGTTTCAGAACCTATGACAAAAACAGGGTCTAGTCCTTGGTGTGGAGGCACATCTGCCTATACAGAGCAGGCGCCTCAGGGGAAAAGAGCAGAGTATGAACTTGGGGATGAGTGGGTAGAGGCAGTGTCCAGAGATGCAGAAGTCTTGAGAACTTTTCCTATAGACCCCGAGTTTATTTGTACACCATAATGCCATGTGAGAAAATGTATAAAACAGGAAACTTGTGTTGGGCCACAGGCAGTGACATCAAAGGAACATCAGTAACACCCACATGACAGATCCCCGAGCTTCAGTGACTTTCAGCATTGAATATTTAAGACATTTTGGGTTTTTTCTTTTCATGATAGCCTTTGAAGTTGCTAAAACACTCTCCTGGGAGCACTGGGCTGGGTGGGTTGGGAGCGCTGAGCTGGGAGCATTGGGCTGGGAGCACTGAGCTTGGAGGCCTTGCCTTCAGTGATTAAGTCTCCTCCAGGGCCCAAAGCTGCCCCTGGCATCTGGGAAGGGATGAAGAGCCATCTGCCTTAGCTTCCATCCCTGTAACATCTCCCTAAGCATCATAATAGCTAAGTGAAGACCTTGAATGTCTTCAGGGTTGGAGGAAGACCCTAGGAATCTGCATGAGGGGAGATGAGGGAGACTCCACAATGGCTCTGTCCTATTTACCAAGCCTCTGAATGGAGCTGAATTATTATTCACAAAGACAGTTTGCAAATCTTCTGATCTCACAATAGGGAACCCTAGAGAGAAGGATGAAAGCACAATGGCCCTCTGTGCATTATCTTAATTACAGTAGACAGAGAGACTTCCTTGACCAAAGGACAAAACAGACACCTCTAAGCAAACAGGGCTGTTGCTGGAGTGATTGCAGGGTCCTGGAGGTAGAGTTTAGTGAATCGAAAGAACAAGAACATTCAGTGAGAGTTCTTAATATAACTTCAGAAATGGAGACTCCTAGCAGAGTTAAGTTGCAAGCATGTGTCTAATGATGGTATGGAATCAGCACACTATTGCTGACAGGGAGGGGTAAAAGCACCAAGTATTCTGTAACTTTACTGTTTCCGGCAGACTAATGCCAAGAACATGAACAGGAAAGAGGAAATGACTTAGCAGGATGGTGGAATCTTTTGGGACCTTGGCATACATCACCAGGTGATTGGATCTGAAAAAAAAAATCAATAAACCTAACCCTAACCCTAACCCTAACCCTAACCCTAACCCTAACCCAAACCCAAACCCAAACCCAAACCCTAACCCTAACCTAATTTACATTTATTCTCTGGATTTTGCAATCAAGGCTGTAACATGTGCCCAGTGGTTGCTGATTTGCCACCCTTCTTTGGGGCCTATGCTTGGAGTTGTGTCTCATCCTATGGACTTCTTTGTAGAAGCTAGCATTTGTATTCTGAACGTGCACCTGGACGAGGTCAGGCAAGAATGAGATGGCCTAGGAGTTCTTTGGTGTGAACCACACAGCATCTCTAAAGAGGCAGCAGCTTCTAGAACAAAGTTGTGAGTCTTCTGGTTGAAGGAACAGCTTGTCTAGCAGCCCTGGTGGTCTGTCCTTCCATCCTGGGAGGCCAGCATTCTGCTTGTGTGAAACATAGCATTGTCAGCACAGGCCCGTTCAGTGTGCTTCACCTTGGCGACTCAGCTTTATCCGTAAGTCTAGTCAGACTTGGGGTACAACCTTACCACTGAGGAAGCCCGGTGAGTGCCCTTTCCATAAATCACACGCTGTGGAGTAGACTGCAAGGAATTCCTGACAACGGCAAGAACTGTTGGAAACTTAAGCAGGAAATGGGAGTCACTGGTATTTCTGTGTCAGTCAGGTCACAGAATGGTTAGAAGAGAGTGGTCCTTTGAGCATGGTTCGAAGCATGTGATTTTCTAGCAAGGCTAAGAGATGCTGCTCACTCACACAGCTAAGTAGGCAGCGTTTGGAAACCTATTGTCTGTCTCCTGGTGAAGACTCATCCTCCTGGGGCCATTTTCAGATTCTAGAATGTCATTCTGAACTTCCTCAGAGGGCTTGGGAATTTTGTTGTTTTTGTTGCGAATAAAGCCCCAGGAATAAGGAAGTAGCGTCCACCATTGATGCTCTCAATTCATCCAATGCATCTAGTGATGTCAGCCATTTTCCTTGATAGAGTGATTGAATCAGAAAATGTCCAGCTTCCAAAGAACCTTGCTTGCAAGTCTTGACATGGTTAATAAGATCCCATTTAGCTTAGTGAGATTTTCCTATTGATCAGCCATAGGGTACATGTACTATTTAAGAAGGTATCAAATTATTATAGTACCAAATCGATACCTTTCATTTCACTCTGATGACAGCTCCTCATCCCTTTCTCCTGTTTGCATTTTTCAGTATTTTATTTCTTGGGCTAAAGCCTGTAGTTCTGGATGCATCAGATTTCTTCTTTTCTTCCTGACTCCACTGGTGGTCACCTCTGTGTCAGGCTGGTTTTTGGCTTTTTTTGTTTTTGTTTTTGTTTGTTTGTTTTTTTTTTAAAAGATTTGTTTTTATTTATATGAATACACTGTAGCTATCTTCAGACACACCAGAAGAGGGCATCAGATCCCATTACAGATGGTTGTGAGCCACCATGTGGTTGCTGGGAATTGAACTCAGAACCTCTGGAAGAGCAGTCAGTGATCTTAGCCGCTGAGCCATCTCTCCAGCCCCGTGTGTCCAGCTTTGTTTTTCTGCTTGCAAGTCCACCTTCTCAGAGCTATCTTTAGAACACTGTGTTGGCGGGTGGGCTTTCAAAGTTTCATTGTAATTCTTTTTAAATCCACAAAGTAGCATCTGCATTGTTGTAATTATATTGTCCAATACCAAGAGAAGCCATAGGTTAGGAGCATGTGGGCCCCTTTGAAAGTCTTATAGTCAGACAATTAAAAAATTGCTAATAGGATCAAGAGAAAATGATTTCTTTAACCTCTGTGTCTTGCTATGTAAGGTTGTGCTGCAATTTTGTCTGTATTTAAATCATTACTTTTATATGTATTAGATTTATATGCATGATTTTACATGTATATGTATGTGTATATGTACATATATATATACACACACACATATACATATGTGTGTATATATACACACATATACATATACACATATTTACATGTATATGTATATGTACATATATATATATATATACACACACACACACACACACACACAATGTATTTTCAGGATTCCTGTGTTCTAACCCTTCACCCCCTAAGACTTCCTACTGGTCTGACCACACACATCTGTACCATGGAGATTTCTCCTTCTATTCTCTTGGAGTGAATCTGCATCCTAGATTTTCTGTGTTGTTCATTCTTGCTTTATCCCCTCATTTTGCTGGGATACATTTCCAAGCAGCTTCTTCCTAAGGCAAGATGAACTGGAGGGAAACATTTCTACTTAGGGAGACGATTTTATGTTCAGCCTGTCCTTTGGTTTGATTAATAGTTTGCTGAGATTTAGAATTCCAATTTGGAATTTTCTTCCAGAACTTTGAAAGCATGGTCCATTGCCTTCTAGAAGACTGATTTCTCCCAGGCAGGAGGCGTGAAGACTAAGGATGGCCCAGTCAGTAGCCCACATGTCTCATTTCTGTGCAATGGAGTTTCCAAAGGGTTGTCTTTGTCATGGAGAGTGGGCCGGGCTACTGTGCTTCTACAAGCCCTGTGTTTTCATACTTATCCTTTAGAGATGCAACTGTGGATTGGCTTCTCTGTTGAAGGCATAGTCTCCTCACAGTTCTAGGCTGACAGCAGTTTGGGCCACGGTTCTTAGTCTGCTGTCTGGCTGTGAAGCCATCGAGAATCTTAAGAATTCTAGCTGTAGGTATAATCTTTTTTAAAAAGGTTTCCCTTTCTTCAATCAGTTATCCAATTTTCTTTCACTCTAAACCATATATATAGATGATAGATAGATGATAGAGAGATGGATAGATGGCAAAGTGAACCCTTATAAAAAAGATAATCTCCAGAGGGTACAAGGACTCCACAAAAAAGACTAACAGTCAACTAACCTGGACCTTTGGAGGCTCCCAGAGACAGGCTCACCAATCAAAGAGCATACATGGGCTGGACATAGGCGCACATATGTAGCAGATGTGCAGCTTGGTCCTCATGTGGGTCCCTCAACAAATTGGAGTGGAGATTGTCCCTGACTCTGTTGCCTGTCTGTGGATCCTGTTCCCCTAACTGGGCTGCCTGGGCTAGCCTCAGTGGGAGAGGATGCACCTAGTCCTGCAGTGACTTGATGTGCCAGGGTGGGTTGGTACTCAGGAGGGCCTTCTCCCTTATCAGAGAAGAAGGGGGGGAAGGGGAGGGGCTGTGTGAGGTGGGAGGCCTAGAGTAGAGGAGGAGACTGCGATGGAGATTTAAAGTGAATGAATGAATGAATGAATGAGAAAAAGAATAAAGTTCTATGAAAATGCTAAAGAAGGAAGAGAAAGAATGGGGGAGGAGAAGAGAAAAAAGAGGAGGAGGAGGGGGAGGAGGAAGAAGAAGGAAGAGGAGGAGGAGGAGAAGGAGAAGAAGGAGAAGGAGGAGAAGGAGAAGGAGAAGAAGGAGAAGGAGAGGAAGAGGAAGAGGAAGAGGAAGAAGAAGAAGAAGAAGAAGAAGAAGAAGAAGAAGAAGAAGAAGAAGAAGAAGAAGATCTTTAATTAATGTAAGACAAAGGTGTCCCAAAGGATCAGAGGTGACCACAGGCTGCCTCCATTTCTGATTTTACTGTCTGGTTACCTTTGGCTCATCAGTTCTTACTGTTGGTCTTTTTCAGCAGCAGAAATTGCAAGGGTATCCAACAAAGAAAATCAAATCAAGAAAACTCGACCCTCTCAAGGGCCAGAAGGTCATTGCCAGATGTGAGGAAAACGGCTTCTATTTTCCAGGTATGTCCCTCAGACTCCCTTACTAACAAACGTGGTACCAAGGAGCAGAGGGCTGAGCCCTGAGCTTTCCCCAGAACACTGACGCTTCATGAGCCGCACTAAGATAGTCTGCTTCTCAAATAAAACAATGGTTCCTTTTCTCCCCGGACATGAGGCAGAAGAGAACTAGAAAATGACATTTCTTTCCATCTCTCGTTTGCATAGTGAACAATTTCTATTACAACCTACTGTGTTACATATATGTATAATATTCTGAATATCCCGGTCTACATTTATTTGTTTTATTTGTGGGGGAGGGGTGGGCACCTGTGCCATGGTGTGTGGGGAGTGTGTGTGGAGGGGTGTCTGTCAGAGGACAACTTGGAAAAATCATAGTGATTTCTGCCCAGCATCGTAGGTACAAGTTCCAATGGAAATAAGAACCAGAGGAATTGGGGTACCACTTTAAATATATTTCTTGCCAGCTAACCCCAAGCTGTCCTATATCTGAATTCCCTCTTTCCTGTATTAGCTGTTTGCCTGGTCACTCAGCTTCCTGCACCTCAGTTGCCCGTCTTTACAAACCCCTGGTAAGACCATGGTGCTGACAGCACGGGACCCCATGCTCTACTTTCTTAATTACATGTGCTTACCTTAAAAGTACAGCCTCCCCCACCCCCCTACCCCCCCACCCCCCCATGCTCAGTCCTTGGCGCAGCAGTATGCATACATATGCAGGGATCAAAAGGGTGTGCTCATTTAAACCGCCGTATGCTATGACTCCGCACAGAGCACAGCGGGAGCAAACCCACCACTGTCCTCACATTTTTGTTTCTTCTGACTCTTCCAGGGGTTGTGAAGAAATGTGTAAGTTCCTCCCATGCCTTGGTAGACTTCAGGTATGGAGATACCAAAGTTGTACCCATCTCCTTCATCACGCCTGTTGGGGGCGCCATGCCCTGTCCACAACTTCAGGTACCTGCTCTCTGATCCCATCTGGGACTCTATACCAGGAGTTCTCAACCTGGGTTTCACAACCCCTTGGAGGGTGGGCCAAATGACCCTTTCACAGAGGTTGCCTAAGACCAGCAGAAAACACAGATGTTTCCATTATGATTCATAACAGTAGCAGAATCACAGTTTTGAAGCAGCAACAAAATAACTTTATGGTTGGGGTCACCACAACATGGGGAACTGCATTGAAGGGTTGCGGCATTAGGAAGGTTGAGAGCCACTGCTTTATATGGTCCACAGGTTTTAGATTATAGAGGATGCCAAGGTTCCTATGTAGTCCTCTTGGCTCCAGCAGGAAGCTCGTGTTTGGGCAGGAAGAACAGCAAAAGTTTCTGGTCCCCATCGCTTGGTAATTTCTATGCTGGTGACTGATTGTCAACTCCTTCGTATGTAGCTGGCCACCATGTATAGTGGCCTATATAATATCTCAAGACACTTGCCTCGAAGGAAATTGTGTGGTTCCCAGAGTCTGAAGGTCTCAGAGAAGAAGACTGCATCCACTATGATAGAACCAGTGAATTTCGTGACCTTGTAGCCAGCCGCTGCCTGTGATATCATAATGCAGTGACACCCCCCCCCCCAGTGTGCCTTCCACCAATGAGACAGACAAATGTGTTCTCATCTGACTAAAAATGCATAAGCACTACACCATGTCTGGTTCTTCAGCCTGCCACCATCTTGACACCAAGGTGGGGCATCAAGGCACAGAGGGAAAGCCTTTTGAAGGCTCATGTTGTTTTTCCTGCATGGCACAAGCCAGGGAAGGGATCAGATGGTAGGGTAACCTTGGCTTGTTCCTACTTCCTGGGTCAGACCCACAACAGGCCTCCAACACCCTTCTTCTGATCACTGACAGGAACCCCACATACCTATATGTGACTGAGTTAGGGGTTTTACTGCTGTGAACAGACACCATGACCAAGCCAACTCTTATAAGGACAACATTTAACTGGGGCTGGCTTACAGGTTCAGAGGTTCAGTCCATTATCATCAAGGTGGGAACATGGCAGCATCCAGGCAGGCATGGTGCAGGGGGAGCTGAGGGTTCTATATCTTCATGTAGCAGCTAGAAGACTGGCTTCCAGGCAGCTAAGATGAGGGTCTTAAAGCCCACACCCACAGTGACACACCTACTCCAACAAGGCCACACCTCCAAATAGTGCTACTCCCTGGGCCAAGCATTTACAAATCATTACAGTGACCTTCACCATGTATTCCATGTCTATGCTTGGGACTGATGGTCACCAAAGCCACTCCTGTCTGGGGGACAGCCCTCCTAGCACTGAGGACACAGTTCCCACCTCTTTGTATCAAACATTCTAGGCACTCCTTCACCCCAGTCTTTGTTTCGACCAATCTCTGTGAATTCCTTCACCCCAGTCTTTGTTTCGACCAATCTCTGTGAATTCCAGAATCCTTACCGTCTTTCTGACTATCCCCAGGCCAGTTGTCAAATGCCTACTAAAACTGGGTTTTCCAAAGTACTCACAAAATTGTAGGTGCAACCAAATAAGCTTAGAAAATTCTGGAACCCTATATCTGTTTTTGTTGTTGTTGTTGTTGTTTTGTTTTGTTTTGTTTTTAAAAAAAAAAAGCTCTATATGACTTTCTCACCCAGACCTGCCAGTCATCTGGAGTTGTCTTGAAAGAAGCTTATATTAAATTATGTATGAGCTCTGTGAACAAATGACTTGCTATGAAATGTACTTTTTCCTACAGGTTGGGGATTATGTGTTCGCCAAAATCATGACAAGCAAAGGATTTGACTTCTATGTCCCCGCCATTGTTATCGCACTTCCAAATCACACTGTGGCATCAGAGAAATTCTACACAGTTTTGAAGTGTAACAACCGCAGAGTAAGTGGCCACCCAGAAAAGTTGTCCCCACTAGGCAGAAGATAGCTGGAGCAGAGGAAACACGGCTGTCCGCTCCCCACTAGCGAATGCCTTGTGGCTTGGGCTCTGCTCATGCTGGGAGCACATGTTTTCCTTGTTTCTACATGGGAGAGTCACTTAGCTTCCCTTGTCAAACTGCAGTTGATGGCTGGACAGGCTCACTCTGGTCGCTCTCTCTCTCTCTCTCTCTCTCTCTCTCTCTCTCTCTCGTGAGTATGCATGGTATGCATGTAGAGTATGTGGTGTGAGCGTACTGTGTGTATGTGTGTGTGGCGTGTGTGCATGTAGTGTGTGTGTATGTGTCTATGTGTGTAACTAACCAGGATAGACTTATCAATTGACCTAGAATTTAGAGGAATGACAGAGAGCAAAAACTGACTTTAATTCAGAAAAAAATTATAATGCAAAACAAATGATAATTTCAAAGCTCCTGCTCTCCTGAGCAGCACCCTCAGCAGGGTAATGACCAGTAGCTATGATAACAGCTTGAGCTGGAATAAAGTGGTTCATGAATCTCTGGCTTCCTGGGTTCAATGACATGACCTCTTTGTGGTGCGATTGCAGGAATTTTGCCCTCGGAATGCTCTCATTAAGATCAGCCCAAACAAGTACGCTCTGTCTTGCTCAATGATACGATCATCCCTGGTTGAGAAGAACAAAGCAGTGTGAGTACACCTAACCCGTACCTCTGAGGTATACACTCGTATCTCTTTATTTGTATATAAGCAATGGTCTATCACCGAGATCCATGCTGTCTGAGCACTAGGGAAGAGGAGTAGAGTCGGCAGACTCAGTTCTGTGATTATCAATGTCCTGCCACTGAGCTGCCATTTCTCACCCAATCCAGCTCTACTCTTGGAGCCAACTTTATCGTCACTGCTCCTTCATAAAAACCCTGCCATGAAAGGAAGAGGTTGCTCTCTTTTTTGTGTGTAAGAATTTGAGACCTTCAAATTAAGCCTCACTTGGGAACTGTCCCCTGACTGCCCCTACCATACAGGGAGGGAGAAGTAGCATCACAGACGAGTGTGTTGGCCGGTGACTCTGAGTTCCCAGGGTCTACATTGGGCAGAACCAAGCTCCACCCGAAGCAGGGGAGTTACTCGGAGATACGCAGGCCCAGTGTCCATAGGAGAGACATAAGACCCAAGTCCCTTCTGCCAGCAAGAGCAAAGCTGGGGCCACAGAGACATGACCTTGGAGTGAAAGTCACATAAAGAAGAGTCGGGCGTGGGGTTCAAACAAGGGCTGTGATGAGGAGATTCCGGAAGCACTTCTGATTTCACAGAGTGTATGCGTTGTTTGAATGTATAGGTACGGAGCATGCACATATGTGCCCATGTGTATTTATATTATCTCTCTGTCTCTCTGTCTCTTTGTCTCTGTCTGTCTGTCTGTCTGTCTGTAATGCACTCTAGCTCATACTTTCCTTCTCTGACGGTCTCTTCTGTACAAGGATAACCTTGACTCCATTTAGTGCCCTCCTGGGCCTTCCTAACCCACGGATAACTGTTTCCCCTTAGCAGAAAGGCCTCCCACATATCCCAGCCAGCATGCTTTGCCCATCCTGACCATGCTTTCTCTTGGGATTCCACTTGGCTTGCGAACCTGCCCTCTCAGGTCTGCCATGGCTCTCTGGATTTTCTCTCTGCCTGATGTACCCACACACACTGTTGCTTCCCAGTGTCACTTACACCAGGGACCCTGTGCCTTCCTCTTACCCAGTCTGTGTCTCTGCATCAGAGTTACAACCCCTAAGAATGGACCTACAGTGAGACTGTATCAAAGCTGCTCAGGTGTAAGCAATGGGCAGCTGTAGTAGATAATTCTCTCATGCCCAGGGCATTTTGGAAACTGAGTCTTAGATCCATATCCTGCTCCACCTAGGGGCAATAGGGCCAAGATGGGACAGTTCACAGCCATGCCTGGCACCATGTAAGTTTTCTGCCCATGATGGGAATTACATTAGTCACTGGATTGAGTGTACGTGTGGAGTGTGTGTGTGTGTGTGTGTGTGTGTGTGTGTGTGTGTGTGTAGGTGCCCATGTGTGTACATTTGGAGATCACAGGAGAATGGGTTTCTTTCTCTGTTGCATTCCTAATTATTTTTAAAGACAGAATCTCTCATTGGCTGACCAGTGAGCTCCCAGGATCCCCCTGTCTCCACTTCTCAACACGAGGGCTACAGGCAAATGCCACTATGTCTAATTTGTATGTGGTTGCCAGAAGTTTGCATGCAAACCTTGCTTTCACAGCAAGCCTCCCCAGCCTTCCTCTGAATATCTCCACCCAACATTACAGGAGCTCCAACATACACACACACACACACACACACACAGACTGAATCCATAGTGCCCCCCCACCCCTGCTCCCAACCCTTGACTCCTTGTCTCTGCTCTTCCCCCTCCCCATGAGTCATGGAATTGTCCTAAATCTGCTAGCCGGTCCCCACACCCAAGGTGCCTCCAGGTTATGATGATCAAAGCCTGGAGATGTCCTTCAGCTCTGTTGTGGCCCAGGGCTTTATGCCGAAGCTCTGGGCTGCTCCAGCCCAGGCCTGCCCTAAACCCATCAAACCCAGGCACATTCCCTTGGGGCTCAACCGATTAATCTTCTTTGAATGAAAATCGTTCTTGCACCATCTCCCTCACCTGAAAATCCTCAAATCCCGTGCCCATCTGTGTCCCCCTTTATCCCATCTTAATCTCTCCTTTTTAATTTTTTTAAATGCCTTGGTGGTCTGCATGCTTGTGTCTGTGTGAAGGTGTCAGATCCCCTGGACCTGGAGTTAAGGACAGGTGTGAGCTACCATGTGGATGCTGGGAATTGAACCTGGGTCCTCAGGATGCTCTTAACCAGGGATCCATTTCTCCAGCTGTCCACCTTAGGCTCCTATTAGTGTGGTGTAGCCGGTCTCCCAGGCCTCACTCATCCTTAGTCACTCCTAACCAGCCCTCTAGGGCATAATAACTCCTTCCCAACACCAGGCCTCTGCGCTTTGTAGTAACTATGTGTTACTTTCCCAGAAGACTCTTTCTTAGCCACCTGGGAAATCCTAAGACTGAACTCAAGCAGTCCAGCTATCATGAACCGTCCTGGTACCTAGCTAGCTTCTCCCTTATCCTAGGGTGATCTATACTGCTGCATCTTGTGTGGGTTTTTCCTTTAAGGAAATTTTCCCTTGGGCTAGACTGTGTCTCAGACCACTTTCTGTACTATAATAAAATGCCTAAGGCTAAGAACATTTCAAATTAAAAAAGATGTTTGTAGTTCACTTTTGAAGGTTGAAAGTTCAGGTCAGGTGACTCTCCGGTTCAGGTCAGGTGACTCTCTGCTTGGCCTCTGGTAAGGGCCTTTCTAGTCATATCTGAACATGGTGCCTAGCATGGTGAGATGAAGAAGCTAGAGTCTATGGAAGAGCTAGGCTTGTTCTTATCTATCAGATTGCTCACTCCAAGAGACCACAATAATCTCTTAAAGGAATCAAGTCCCCAGTGACCCACTTGTTTCCAACTGTCTCACCTTTTAAAGGACCCATCTCCTCTCCAATGGACACATTGAAGGCCAACCCTGCAGCATACAAACCTTTGGAGAAAAATATTTTTTAAAGTCTAGTCCATGATAAAGCAATATGAATATTAGTCTAGGTATTGACTGTCTTCACTGAGTTCAGCATTATCAGTAATCACATTTTAATGAAAACTCATTTCTTCCCGTATGAAGAAGAACCTTTGTTTCCCATGCTCCCTGGGCCTTATTAAATTTCTTGGCTCTTGCCTCTAGAGCTCCACACAGGAGATATAGTCATTGACTCTCTGATTTGTTTTACTTTCTGCTCTTGATGCTTGCCTAGGAGCAACAAGCTAGGTTTAATTTTCCTAAGCAGGAGCCATCTTCAACCTGCTCATTCCAGAGCTTCATCAGCCTCTGCTTCTATAGCCAGGGCTGAATACCACAATTCAATGTGGCCATTCTCTAGTCTCTGGCCTCCTTTAGGTCCTCTGCTGGTACCTGCGTCTCACGAACGCACATGCCATCTCCTTGTACTTGTCTGTAGTAAGTCCTTGGGCTTATATACCAAGCAGCCATTATTGAGAATCCTGATTCTCATGTTCATGTTCAGATGTCATTAAAGAAATGTACCACAGGTTGTGACTCCCACAGGACAATAGTTTCAGGGATTAATTCATCTGTGAATTCCAAGCCAGGGACCCTCACTTTCAGACCCCTGAGTAGACCAGCAAGCCTTCAGTGGTGACTAACAAGCATTTCCTACAGGTAGGTCCCTCTCCTGTCCCCGATGGAGGGTTTTACACAGAAAAAGATGGGAAGGAGACTATTCAGAAGAACTCACGATCAAAACTGACCAACTAGAGTTCACAAAAATTTCCATTTCCAACCCATGCTTGACAGCCAAGTGACTCTCGGAGACCTTTAATGAGATTGGCTTGCAAAATTCGTCATCCCATTAGCAAAAGTCTAGCTCTCTAAGGGGCCTCAGTTCCTTTGCCTCGGGAAATGTGCAACACGGGGTGGGGGGGTTTGGAGGGGTTGGGGGTACAGTTGCTTCTCTCCTCCACTGAGAGGGTTGCTGAGGGGACGAGACTTCTGCCTCCCCTCTCCCTCTGTGTTCTATGACATCATACATACCCTTTCTGAGTGAGAATACTCTCTCATTTCAAAAAGATGTACGTGATTTCTCTCGAGATCTCGGGAACTCTAAGAAGCAAGCAGAACGGGAAGGATTCTCCCACCACCCCCCATTCGCAATCTTCTCCCCTCACCCAGGCAGAGATATCCCTGGCCTTCTCTCTTGGGGTCCAGTTCCTTTATCAGAAGTCTCTGCTTGCTGCAGGGGGAAAGCACCTGGTGGGTTTGATGCTCTGGTTTCTGGTTTTCTCCCTGTAGGGAAGTCACTTCAACCAGGTGTCATGATGCTATCTTCAGATTAGGGCATCTGGCAGGCCTGAGCATAATTCAGACACCTGGTGCCCTGTAGCTGGCTGCAAATCCCTCCAGTAGAGCTGGAGTCTGCCCTGCCCACTTGACAGAGCAAGGCCCGGGCAAGTCAGATCTTTAGAAAAATGTTCTCTTGAGAAGGTTTGTGATTTCATAATCATAGTAGCAATAGTTAACAATAGTGATGATATTCCAAATGTGGTTTCAGGAATGCCAAGTAGGACTAATCATTTCTTTTGAGCTCCAGAAAAAATAAAAAAACCTATCTAATTGATTGGCACTGTGTGATCTTAGGGACACTGTTGTCTGTGAGACTGCCAAAAGGAAGAATTTCTCAGGACTTGGTGGTCACCGGTTTGAGTCTGTGGTCAGCTTACAGTTCCCTGTTGCACAAACATTAGCTTCCCATTGTCTTTCCAGCAGCTGTGTGACTTCCACAGATTCGGGCATATGTTTCCGTGGGAGGGGTGATTCCCCAGTGACATAGCCTCCTTCCTGGACAGTGCCAAACGGCCTGATACTGCCTGCTCAACAGCCTTGGAATTAACTCATTGACTGAAACATGAACGCTCAGTGCAGGGTCTGGCCTTGCATGGACATGTCACTTTCCTCGCTCTGACCTTGTTTCTTCGGACAGCTTTTCCTGGGAGGAGCTGGCTTTAGAAATCAGCGAGTCTGTGTTCTTTATTAGCTGCCTCCATCCCTGCAGTCAGTTGAGAGCCCATTTTCTATCCAGAAGCCAAGCCTTGAAAACTAAGCAATTCAGCAAAATTACCTATGTTGTCCATAAGGACGAAGGCCATAGGGAATGTCACAGTGTCCAGAAAGTCACAGAGACTCTCAGACCGATGCTATCAACAGTCTCTTCATCTTCCTCTTCAGCTGTGGATTCAGAGCTCTTCTGATCCCCATAAGACATCAGTGTGATCCCTATTCCAGAGCAAAAGAGACACTGGGGCAGTGTAGAAAAGAGGCCTCTGGGAGCCAGCAAGAGAACTAGTATATCGACAAAGCTCAATCCACTGAATAGTGGGTGGATTTTAACCCTAGAAACAATGTAGAATGTTTTCTCAGCACTTTCTCCCTGGAAGTCAGATCAGAACCTTCTAAAGAGCCAATTAAGACATGGTACCTGGCTCCTCATTTTAACCCACCGTGCACACATTTTGATCCTACTTAAAATATTAGATTGGACATCCCTAATCAAAAAAAATCCAAAATCTGATAAGCTCCAAGATGGGAAACTTGTTTAGAGCAAACCTCATGCCACAAGCAGAGAATGTCACACCTGACTCTGGAGTTAGGCTACAGTCACAACTCAGAGACATCCAAAATACAGTGTAAACATCAGCTTGCACAAGGTGCATAACGGGTGGGAAACACAACCGAACCTCATGTTTAGACTCCGGTTCCCTCTGCAAGGTATCTCTTTACATACATGCAAGTTGTCCAAAATCTGGAACACTTCTGGCCCCAAAGATTTCAGAGAAGAGACACTTAACCCTGTATCCAATTAAACTATAACCTACAACAATTAAAAAATCACCTAATCTAATGCTGTTCTAGTGTGAGCTTGAACAAAATAAAGCCACTGAGCAGGTCATGTCCAGTCACCGGTGTGGCCTATGCCCATGGGGTCAGGGCAGCCCTTCCTACCTCCATAGTGATTATGGCCAAGAAGCAGAGTATGGGGAGAGAGAGCAGGGGAAAGAGCTTGCACATCAGCCCTGTGAGGAGGATGCCTCTTGGTAGACCAGGGCAAGCCAGTCTCCAGCCAGATGATCTTCTGGCCTGCTTGGTAGTGAACATACGTGGTGCATTTAAACACATGCAGGCAAAGCGCTGTTCATAAAATAAAAACAAATCTTTAAGAGGAAACATCTTTCTCCTGATCAGACCTTCCTTTTGTTCTACACGATAGCTTGTCTTGTTTTGTTCTTGTTCCAAAAGGAATGTACAGTCACATCACTTATAAATTAAAAGCAACCGGCAACCCCTTTTAAATCCACAGTCTAACGTGTCAAAAACAATCATTGTATTTTGGGTTCACATTCTTATAGACTTTTTTTCAGCAGCTGTGTTCGTTCATATTTTTCTTCAAAGCCAAAAGCTTTATTGATTTTTTTTCCTTATCGTGCATAACGGCTGCAAGACATCTTTTTTAAATGTAGGGAACATGGAGTTGGAGAGATGGCTCAGTGGTTAAGCACACTAGCTGTTCTTTCCGAGGACCCAGGCTCCATTCTCAGCATCCACATGGTGGCTCACATTGTCCATATCTCTAGCCCCAGGGGATCCTACCCCTTCTGCTGGCCTCTACAGTCTCCAGGCACACATGTGGTGCACAGGCATACATCCAGGCAAAGCACCCATACATATAAAAATTAGATAGATAGATAGATGTGATTTTTAACATAAGAAGTGTAGAGCAGATCAATTTTAAGGCAATCTATTTCTCAGGGGCAGCTGTTTCTAATTTACTTCCACGTGCCTAGTGTTCTATGCCTATTCACAACCCTAATAGCAAAAGTGAAGATAACTGTATTCTTCTCTAACATTTCCCCAGTTACGAATGTATCTATTACCTTTTTCTACAACAGTGACACCTGCTGTTTATTGCCTGCCTAAAATTCCATTAGTAGGTGGCCTTTAACTCATTCATGTGACCAATCCCTACAAAAGATATATATAGCTTCTGGCCCCTCTGCCCCTCCTCCCTCCACCCCTGAAGGCAGCAGCTTACTTGCTGGGTATTTGTAGACCGTGGAAAACTCCCCGCTGCCCTTTCCTCGTCGCAGCTCCGCCTAAGAAGCTGTTTGTTATGAAGCCTGCAGTCAGTGCTGCTGGATGGCCAGCGGAGAAAAGCAAAACAGAGCCAGCTTGGCTCTGAGGCAGGGGGCGGAGTAGAGAGTATTGGAAGCCGTGGGGGATAAGAGTTCAGATTTCACAGAGCAGGGGTCCCCAGCATAACCCCGAGGGTGGCCTCCATATGTCCCGAGGCACCTGTTCTCCCAGAGATTTGACATCAACATGAGCTCAGACCTCACAAGACAGTTTGTGGGGGGTCCAGGAAAGTTGTTTCTGTTTTTTTTATTTCACTGTTCCTTAGGCCAGTTTTTTTGTTTGTTGGTTGGTTGTGGTTTTTGTTTGTTTTTTGTTGTTGTTTGTTTGTTTTTTTGTTTTTTGGGGGTTTTTTTGTTTTTTGTGTGGTTTTTTTTTTTTTGCCTCTCTTGGGAATTCCCTTCTGAGTCTTGTGGCAGTCTTTGAAAATAATCACATCTGATAAAATCTTAATCCGGTGCAGAGTCATTTGAGTGATCGGATTTTTTTATTTGATAATAACTAGAAGGCTTCTCCTGGCTCATCTTTTT
>JADRCH010009707.1:0-14796 GCA_019843965.1 Rhynchomys soricoides
GAGGAGGGAGTCTCCTCCCACTCCTGCCTCCAGTAAAGGGGGGGGGGTACAATGGCCCTGGTCCCATATGGGCTGTGGATCCCAGGACCAGAGCTAGCGCTGGCAGGTCCATGGGGGCCAGGGTAGGGGGATATGGAGGAGGAGAGTCTTGGAGTAACAGGTCCGCTGTTGAAGGGTCTTGGAGGATCAACTTCTTCTCAGGTCCGGATCTCTCCTCCCGTACTTCCTTCTTCCTGATTGCCAGAACCTGTGAAGCAGGTCTTGAGAGAAAGAAAGGCTTCTATCTGTGAGGGGGTGGGGGTCCTCCACTAGATTCTTTCAGGTAACTAGATAGGGCACTTGGTCCGGGTGGTACTGGCAAGTTTTCTCCTCTTTCCCCTAACTTCCCTCCAGTGGTTAACTAGGATGTTTAACAGGGTAGATTCAGTCTGTCCAATGTCCAACAAAAGCCATCAGTTTAAGTCCAAGAACGCAGACCGAGATACAAACAAACACAGAGGAAAACAATCAACACACAGACAGCTGGACCCTACCACAGGCAGGCATCCAGGTTCAAGAACACAGAGAAAGACAATCACCACACAATTTGCCCCTTCCATGGGCCCGGTTACAGACAGATCATTCCTTCCACAGATACAGAACAGACTTGCTCAGCTGGCTTCAGCTGTGCTGAGACAAACCAGGTGGCCCTGCCAATACAGCATGTCTGCCCTCCACACTTGACTGTCCCAAAACACTGTGGGCTCTCTAAGCCCCCCTGAAGCTTGCAAGCAAACCAAAAGTTTGAACAGACTTACAGACTCAGACTCTGACAATCAGTGAGCCAGACAACCGTGGTACCTGCTCAAGCCATTCCTCCAATCCATCGCTCTCCAGTGTGTCCCCACAGAGGGTAGATTCCCAGCCCATGCACCAAATGTAAGACTCCGGGGAGCCTTATCTTACTGGAGACCCCCCCCCCTGAGTGAACACCTTGGAGTCAGGGTTCAATGCAAAAAGCAAGAAGAATTTATTGTTGCAGCATGCTGGGGTCACCCTGCACACCAAGGAGGGAGGGAACGACCACATGCAGCCCATTCAGCGAGCTTTTAGACAATTTTTAGAGCAGCAGCCATTAGGCACAATGTGATTGGCAGAACAGTGTGACTTTTAAACTGATTGGTCTTTAGGGAATGAGGTAGCAGGGGCTTAATCAGCCCCCCTTTCTAGCCTATGTGCTCTCTAACCTTTTTCTTCTAGGAGGGGAGGGGTGCCCTTGTGCTCGGAGCCCTGGTGGAATTTTCCAAAGTTCCTGAGCTGAGCTCTTCAGTTCTAGAAAGAAGCCAGGCTTTGTGGCACAGGCCTGTAATCACAGCTCCTTAGAGGCTAAACCAAGGGGATCAGAAGTTCCAGATTTGCCTGGGTTGTGTTTAGTCCAAGGCCGGTGTGCAGGCTAGTTTTTTATGCTAACCTGACACGAACTAGATTCATCTGGGAAGTAGAAGCCTTAATTGCCTCCATCAGATTGGCCTGCAGGCAAGTCTGTGGGCATTTTCTGGACTAATGATTCGTGTGGGAGGGCAGAGCTCAGTTTGGGCAGTGCCACCCCTGGGTGAGTGGTTTTGGGAGGTAGAAGAAAGCAAACCAATAGGAAGCGTTCTTCCATGTCCTCTGCTTCAGTTCCTGCCTCCAGGTTTCTGACTCCCCTCAACCACAGACAGTAATGAAGATGAAATATGATGAAATAAACCCTGGCATATTTTATAATATATTATCACTGAAACAGAAAGCAAACTAGAATAGCCAGCATGTACTTGCCTAGCATGTACAATACCCCAGTTCAAACCCCAGGGCCATAAAAACAAATGATAAGTGTCCATCTAGAAAACCTGGAAAACACATGCAGAAATTCCACTGAAGAGGCCTGAGAGATGTGCTAAAGAAGCACATGCCAGGAGAGTGGATCCCACCAGCACATGCCAGGAGAATGGATCCCACCAGCACATGCTAGGAGGCTGGATCTCACTAACACATACCAGGAGGGTGGATCCCACCAGCACATGCCAGGAGGGTGGATCCCACCAGCACATGCCAGGAGAGTGGATCCCACCAGCACATGCCAGGAGGCCAGATCCCACCAGCACACGCCAGGAGAGTGGATCCCACCAGCACATGCCAGGAGGGTGGATCCCACCAGCACACACCAGGAGGGTGGATCCCACCAGCACATGCCAGGAGGGTGGATCCCACCAGCACACGTCAGGAGAGTGGATCCCACCAGCACACGCCAGGAGGCCGGATCCCACCAGCACACGCCAGGAGGCCGGATCCCACCAGCCTTAGAGGAACACTAGTAAGCTACAGCCCTGTTGCTCCATGTCTGTAAGAATATGGCAGCGAAAACTGCTGGGTTGGAGAGAAACAGGGTCACTAACATATTGTCGACTGGAGGATAAAATACAGTTATGTTGGAAAGCAGTCCAGCGGTTTCCATAAAAGTCAAATGTTTAATTACTGTATGACCAGGTCCTTGGTGTAGCAGGCATGCATTTCAGAGAATGAAAGCTTGGACTCAAAGTATAGAGAACTCTACATCTATCAGAGTAACCGAGTTCATGGTTAAGTGGTTTCCTCAAAGGTGACCCCGCCCCCACGTGACCTCACTGCTCAATTGTAGCGAGAAGAAATATCAGTACACATGCAAGGACCTGGGTTTGACCCTCTGAGATGACAAGAAGGATGATCTTGGTGGGTAGGTCCTTCTAAAACTCAAAGAAGGAGTACTTTCCTGTCTTCCTGCCTCTAAGACGACAGATATTCTTCAACTACAAATATGCAAAAGTTGAAAGCAACATTTAACAAACAAAAGCCAGTTCATAAGACATCTAACACACCATGACCCTGTTGGATTTAGTGCAGAGATGCAGTGCTAGCTTAACATTTGAAAATCAACACATACCGCACCATATCAGTACACTTGTTTTTAATATTTAGTAGTTCTTTTTTATTGTTTTATTTTATGTGTATGAACATTTTGCCTGCATATGTGTCTGTGGACCACACGCATGCCTGGTGCCATTGGAAGACAGAAGAGAGCACCGGATCCCCTGGAACTGGACCACGGATGTTTGCTCCTTTGGGAGAGCAGCCAGTGCTCTTAAATGCTGAGCCATCTCTTCCATCCAATATTGTTATTTTTATTTATTCTTTGAAGATTTCACGCATGTGCACATCCTCCTCTGTTTCCTTTGAACTCTCCCAGAACCCACCAACCCATCTCCCTGACGACTTCCTATAATTAATAGCTTCCAGAGTCCAATCAATGCTGACCCTGTGTGAATGTATATGGAGCCATCTGCTGGGTCACGAGGTTAACTGCCAATACATTACCTTACTAGAGACAAAATAGAAGTTAAGGCTGGAGAGACTGGCTCGGTGATTAAGAGAGCTTGCTCCTCTTCCAGAAGACCCAAGTTCAGCTCCCAGCACTCTTGTGGCAACTCACAACCAACTAACTCCAGTTTCAGGGGATCTCGCACACTCTTCTGGCCACATGTCACACACCAACAAACACTCGGGTAAAACACTCTTACTTATGAACTTAAGTAAGTGTTTTTAAAAAGTAACCATCCTGGTTTATACATGAAAGACTTTTTACCAAGTTCAGTACACATTTCTGTAATAATCAACTCTTCAAATATCAGGCAAGCCGCAAGGA
Organism: Rhynchomys soricoides; assembly: GCA_019843965.1. Classification (NCBI taxonomy): domain Eukaryota; kingdom Metazoa; phylum Chordata; class Mammalia; order Rodentia; family Muridae; genus Rhynchomys; species Rhynchomys soricoides. The sequence goes on from JADRCH010009707.1 coordinate 3,698, forward strand.
TGCTGCCCTCACTGCTCTGGTCCATCTTCCCAAGGTCCCAGTAAATGCATCAGAAGCATAAGGAACCATAAGGCACCAGAGTGAAAGGAAGTCTATCATTATTTTCATTCAGCATCGTCATCTAGGCAGAAAATCTGACAGAATATTCAAAGGTTCCACTGTACCCAATCATTTACTTTAGCCAGATTATAAGTCCTAAAAGTAAATCTACAAAATCCAACTTTGTTTATTCTTACTAGTAAAGACTAGACATTTAAATAGACCTCACTGAAAATAGCAGAAATAATAATGATGATACTAGAACTATAGTCAGTGTATAAGGATGCATCTATCAGGACATGTGAAAGGCCTTCACACGGGCCAGCATGAAGCCAGCCGACAGGGGGTACTGGGTGGGTTAGAGGACTTGGCAGCGTTAGGCTGTGCATTCTCTCCCAGTGGATCTGTCAACTCAGTACAGTCCCAGTCAAAATCTCAGAAAGATTTTTAATGAAAATTAACAGACTGGGGCTTGGGTGATGGGTCAGTCGGTCAGGGTGCATGGTCTGCAACCACGAGGACCTAAGTTCGAATCCCAGCACTCATGTAAAAAGCCAGGCATGGCAGAGGTTGCCTGCGACTCTGGCATTATGGGACAGAGACAAGTAGATCCTGAGTGTTTGTTGTTGCCGTCAGCATAACCGAGATTCAAAGTCTCTGATTCACCGAGAGCCTGTGTTTGAGGCAGAACATGGAAAGGGTGGAAGACACCCGAAATCAGTGTCCCACCCTGAACTCTGTGTGCCTGTATCTGCTCATTCACACACATCACATGCATGTGTGCATGCACATGCAAACACATGCATACACACAGACACATACAAGGTCATGCGTGTGCACATACACATGTATGCACACAGACACATATACTCAAGCACACACATGTACACAGATACCCCCACCAGCAAACTGATCCTATGGAAAGGCAAAGGATTTATGACTACTGAAATACCTTTTCTGAAGAACAAGTTGGAAGGCAGGGTCTCCCTTTGTATCTCAGGTTGGCCCCAAATTCTTAGTTCAATTACCTTGGCCTCCCAGGGGCTGAGGTTGCAGACAAATGCCAAAATGCCTACCCCCCCCCAAAAAAAAACCCCATACATTTTTAGGTAGGTTATAAAAATTATAATCCATAGACTAATAAATTGGTCATCTAGAATAAATCAATATTTAAAGCCTCTTCACTGAAAAGACTAATACGATACTGAAAAGAAATCCTGTAGGGCAGGTGGGAAATGTTTTCCAAATCTGTGTCTACTAAATGACTTATAACCCGAATATTAAAACACCCTCAAAACTCAATAATGAGGAAACCCAAGCTATGGGCAAAAATTTTCAGCTAGCATTTTGTCAGAATCCCGCCAGTGACGATACAGAGCCAGGAGGACCATGGGTTCAAGGCTGACCTGGGATAGATAGCAAGAGCCTAGTCTAGGGAAAAACAAGACATTAACAAAAGAATCCGTGCTTGGTAAATAACATGAAAGGGTGCTCATCACGATTAGCAACAAGAAATCACAGTAAAACCTCAAGTAGACACTGTCATGCAGGTGTTTGGATGGCAGAAATTCTGCCATCATCTGTGCTGTATATTTGCAAGGGTGTGGAAGGTCTGGTCTCCTACCTGACTGGCGGGATTATAGAATGAACAACCATTTCAGAAAACAGTTTGGTAGTTCTTCACAAACAGTGAGGACACCATCCACATGATCTAGTTATCCTAGGCTCCTGTCTGCCCCAAATAACTAGAAGCATATGTCCACACAAATGACGCATACACACGTGTTCACAGCGTTATCTATATCAGCCCAAGCCTAGAAACAGCTCAGCTGCCTGTAAGCAAGTGAATGGATACATTTTTATATTTATTATACAGCAGAGCCCCACTTCACAATAAAATGAACAAATAATGGATTCACACTATGATATGAATGAATTTCAAAATAATTATGAGTGAGGGAAGCCCGGGAGGATTCAGGCGATTATTCTATGATTCCGTTTGCAGAGAATTCAAACTAATTTGTAGGGACAGAATATGTTGGGTGGTAGCTTGGTATCTAGGGAGAGGGGTTATAGGAAGTGGGGCCAGAGTTACAAGGGGTGGGGTGTTGGGGAGGCAGTGGATATGCTTATTGCTTTTGTTATAATGATGTCACAAGTGTGACTACGTAAATTCCTTTCTCGTATGTATAATAAACCATAAAGCTGGTTGGACACGGCATAGTGAAAGAATCCCACGAGATTTTTTTTTTTTTTTAAAGATTTATTTATTATGTATACAGCATTCTCCCTGCCTGTACACCTGCAGGCCAGAAGAGGGCAATAGATCTCATTATAGATGGCTATGAGCCATCATGTGGTTGCTGGGAACTGAACTCAGGACCTCTGGAAGAGCAGCTGGTGCCTTTAACCTCTGAACATCTCTGCCTGAGACAGTAAGTCTTCCCTGCAAGGTGTTTGTGCTCTCACAGGAGCTAGTGACACATTCACTTCTCGTTTCTGCAGGATGAAGATCTGAACCTTTTGCTTCAGGAAATGCAGCAGGGTTACAGTGACCTGGAGAAGATGCAAGAGCTTTACACCGAGTCCTTAGTCATTGACTGGTGGTACAATGCAGACAAGGACACGGATAGCAAGTGAGCTACCAAACCGCCTTTCACTGTGGCTCAGTCCTCTCCCCAGCTTTCCCCTGCTTCCACCCCTCATCTCCTTCTCCTGCTCTCCCTTTTTGGTAGAGCCTTGGGCAATCTTGTGAGAGAAGCATGTAGTCTGGTCATGTTAGGGTTTCTTATGGAAAGAAGATGGTCTAGTAACGGTGGATAGGGGTGGTCACATATATATACACTTTGTGTATTCCATCCATTATAGAAAGCTACCCGACCCCCACCCTTGATGAGCAGTGTTAGGGCAGGGAGTGGTGCCTGAGGTGGAGACTTGGCCCAGGAATCAAAGTCTTCATTCTATGTAACTTTGACAGGTACCTTAACTTCCTCTCACACCTTCCTGTGACCCAGGATCTATTTCCTTATCATGGCTGTGGTGACAGGTTTGAGACAGATACCTCTCCATTCTTTCTCTAGACAATATCATGATTCTCATTCATGGTTCCAACAAAATCACAACTGATCCCAACTCTCAGGAAATGTGTCAAATCTTATTAAAGGGACTTAAGGTTGTCTGTGCAGATACTCATGCCTAGTCCTCCAGGAAAGTATCTAAAATGGAGACGGCCAATGGGCAGATGAAAATACATCTATTAACCAGAACCTTTTATTCATCTAAACAAAGTCTTCCTATTAACAAATTAAACGTTAGCACCAACACCAAATTCGGAGAAGAGAGGCCTGTCCTGTAGTGGATTGTCTTAGGAGAAGATTTTTGTAGTGTTTTCTTTTGGGAATTTGGGGAGCACAAATGTTGCAAATAAACTGAAAACCAAATAAGCCAACATTCTGTGCGTATAAACCAGCTTCTCTGTTCTTTCACCCAGCACCTTAGCTGTCTTTTATAGAAGCTGTTTAAACAAACCTAGCAAGACTTAGACCGTGGATTTGGTCAGTTGTCCGTTGTCTGAGCAGCCCACGCTGTGCTCTTCTGTTTCAAGGGCTGAGAAGTCTGGGTGCTGGAGTCAGAAACATTTACTACTGCAACTGTTACACTTTGGGCAAGATACTTAATCCTAAGGAGGTTTGGTGTGTAGAAACCCACAGTAAGAGCTTCGACTTAACAGAGGAAAGAACAGAGAGCAGTGCCTCAGTCTGCAGTGCCAAACTTCCCGGCTTCCTTTTTAGTTAATGATATTAGGAAAGCAATTTCTCCACTTAGCTATTAACAACATACTACACTTTTGAAGTTTCCCATTAGGTGTAAATAAATAAATAAATAAATAAAATGTAACAGCCTCCAAATCTTTTTTTTTTTTTTTTTTAAACTGAGGCAAACCATGTGTCAGAAGTGGGTGTAGGAGTTCTGATCCTTTCTGCCTCGAGATGCACAGTGTGGATAGAGTCACACAAATGTTGGAACACGGGGCAGGGCCACACAGCTGCCCCATGGCTGATGTTTTCAGAGCCCAGAGACAGAAATGCCTGGGAAGAGACTTGAGAATTTCTGGATCCCTCCTGGCCTCAGAGATTCTCCAGAATCATTTGCTGCCATCTTTGCAGGCATGGGAAGTCTATGCCTTTACAAGAGCTTGCTGGATGACACTGGGATTGGAGAATTGTCTTCCCATGATGCTTGTGTGCTCACAACCAGTGCTTTCTCCTGTACATCCTCATAGCAGCCCTGTGTAGTCAGCCTGCAATGGACCAAGGAAGCTTAGAGCTGACTGTGTGACTTCAGTGAGGTCACACATCTGGAAGGAACAGACTGTGATGGGAGCCACACAGCCTGGCTCAAGCTGGACCTGACCATGCTCCTGTGTCTGTGTACCCAGGCATATTAATATTTAATTTGATAACAGGAAGACTGAGTTTTGATGAACAGGAAAATCAGATTAATTCATATATTTTCAGCCTTCCCATTTTGCTGATGCTCTTGGTTAGAAGGGGCTATCCTCCAGAGAGGACAGCCTGAGGATGTTCACTTCTTCAAGTCTGTAGTGTTCAGTGTGAATGGATTAATGGGCTTCTCTTCCTTCTTAATGAACTTCTCCTTTTACACCCCCCCCCTTTTTATTGGTCTACTTAAAACAAAACAATACAAAACAAAAACAAAACCGGAATCAAACAGACATCAAAAAGAAATCTTGTCCGTGGTTTCAACTCCAGAAAAACGCACAAACTCTCCACCCGACGCTGATTCAATGGCTTCTTCATCCCCAAATGTGTCTACAGGATCATGGAAGCTTTTGGAGGGAAAGACACAGAAAAAGAAAATCCTCCATGCAGGTAAGTGGGCACAGGATGGCGTGACTCTTGCCTGGTTTTTCTCCAGTGAAATGGACTAAAACCAAACCCACATGGGATTTCTTTTAAGACCCCAATTTAAGCATTCTGTTTGTTTATTTGGGTGCCTTGTTCATCCCTCGCAAGCCCACCACCTCTGAGCTACCCTCAGCCTCTTGTGCATGATTTTTCAATGCAATTTTAATTAAGCCAACTGGCATGATATCATAGCATTACCCTGTAGTTCTCCTCCCCGCCTCCGTGGTAATGTCTCACAGAATAATATTACAACGCATGACCAGGATATAAAGATTGGTAAAACCCGACGTTTTATCAGGTTGTCCCAGCTTTTCTTGTCTGACTGTGTTTTTATCGGGTGTGAAGGCATATACTGTTACCCCTACACTCAGGATGCAGGGTAATTCCATGGCCGTGACGGCCCTGTAGGTAGCCCCATTTACAGCCACGCCTCTACACCTTACATACCTTCCCCTGGTCTTTGGGAATTAAAATATATATATAAATATAATTTTAAATAATAAAAATATAATGATAATAGTAATAAAAACAAATCATACTATGGTACAATATATGGAGCAATATGGTTTTTATTATTTAAAATAAAATTATATATATATATATATATATACATATATCTTTTTGGAATTGACTGTTTTCTCACTTTTCTCACTCAGCATAATTTTCTGTAAATCTATGCAAGATTTTACAGGTTTCAACTGTTCATTCTATTTTTTATTGGTGAGTAGTATTCCAGGTGACATATGTTCCACAATTGGTTTAACAGATAAATTAACAAATAAATGATCAGCTGATTAATCCAAACTGCTTCTAAGTTAGCCTATTATAAATAAAGCATATTATGAGCATTCGTGTACAACTCTGATAGATCTCATAGTTTTCGTTTAATGAGGGTAAAGAGGCAAGAGTAGAGTTGCCACAACCCATGGTAATTCAATATTTCACTGTGAGGAAAATTACCAATTTTCCCAAAGCAACCATGCCATTTTGCCTGAGCAAGTGACCAGTTATTCTCCATCTTGAACAGCATATCTTGCCACTGTCTTTAAGAGCTTCATCTCCCTGATTGTACTATGATAGCTTACAGTGATTTTGAGTTGCTGATGGTGTCAGCCGTCCGTCCACATGCATGTCGCTGTTTGTGCTGTTTGCCAGTCAGTGGCCACCTCTAGTGAGACGTTGGTGTGTTTGTAGGGTGATTGGTGAGCTTTAAGAGTTCCTCACATGTTTAGACACGAGGCCTCAGATCGGTCATTTGGAACCTTTCTCTCCATTTGTGGCTTGTCCTCCTTTGCATAGTAGGGTCCTTCAGCAAGCCGAAGAGTGTAATGGATCAGGTTCCTCTTTCTTGGATCCTTACTTTGGTATCAAATATAAATTCTAGCTTTAAGTCTTGAAAATTTTGTCTTTCTAGAAATTGCGTGGTTTTTCTTTTCTGTGCTCTGTTTTGTATAAGGTTCGAGATTCAGATCAAAATATCTTCCTTCCCTCTTCGGGGCTGTGATAGGCAGTCTGGTTTCTGGTAGAGCTAAGGTTTGAACCACGCAGGCCCAAAAGGCTGTCCCAAGCAGAGGACAGCTTATAAGGGACAGCAGGTGTTTGCCAAGCTCCAAGAAAACAGCTCCTGACACGTGCCTATATCTCTCCATAGGTTTGTGACATTTGGTAAAAAAGGTCACGCCCCCAAGCCCCTCCTCAAGTAGAGGCGTGGTCACGCCCCCAAGCCGCACCACAGGTAGAGGCGTGGCCACCTAGCCTCAATATCCCCATGTTAATGAGGCACCTAGAGGCTTAGCCACACCCCTTCCCAGTTACTATTTCAACATCTCCCCTCGGGGGGGGGGGGGGGGGGGGGGGGGGGGTACAGTCTCACCCACGCCACTCTCCACAATGACAACAAACGCTCTGAAACCCTGGACTGTCTTATCTTGATCCGCTGTGGGAAGTGAGGGAACCGGCTTTCACCTAATGAGCCTCGTGTAGTCTCCCCCCCACCCCCCCAAGCCGTCTCAGCGTTCCCAGCCGCAGCAGACTTCCGCCCAAGCCAAAGCAGGTGGCCCAAGCCACCAAGGTCCCGCGGTGGGACACCAGCCGCACTCCTCCCCTTCTTGGCCCCACACGCGGGCCTCCCACTTCATTCTCGGCGATGCCCAGAGCCTGGAAACCCCACAACCCCCAGCTATGATGCGTCCTGGGAACGGCCAACCCTCTCTCACCCCCGGGCTGTGTCTCCGTAGAGGCTACTCACACAGCCTGACTGGCCGGGAGGCCTGTGGGAGAGTCGCAGGGTCACTTCCCGCGTGTCCCACCTCACTCAGGGGCCGTGAGCGCTGGGGCTGACTGGCAGGACTTCACTCTCCACTGCTCCATTTGATCCAACATTCCCTCCACTTTCTTTCTCCTTTTCTTCTCTTTCTTCATTTCCTCTCTCTCTCCCTCTCTCTCTCTCCCTCTCTCTCTCTCTCTCTCTCTCTCTCTTTCTCTCTCACACACACACACACACACACACACACACACACGGCACTATAGTTATTACTATATAGTTATTATGATATTATTATTATTATTATAGGTTTATTATTTAAAATTATTTTATAGATATAGGCCTGGTAGTTCCTCCAAGTCCCATTCCCCCAGAAGTAAGACTCAGACTCAAAATCTATTTACAAATACCTTGGCCATATAGCTAGGCTCTCCTCTGACCAGAACTATAACTTAAGATAACCCATTTATTTTAACCTACATTCTGACAAGTGTGCTCAGGTACCATGCGGCCGTCTCCTCACATCTTCCTGGGAGGATCTTCCCACGCCTGGCTCTTGCCCAGAATTGTTTCTGCCCCACAGATTTCCCACCTTCTATATCCTGCCTAAGCCAAGGACCATCAGATTTATTATTGACAGGTGCGACACCCATACAGACATAAGATATTCTCTCTACGATATTTTAAATTTAAATATATTTGGTCATACTCTTCCCTGCCCCCAAGTCCTTCTAGATCTTCTCCCCCTCTTTACTCACCCAGCTTTGAGTTTTCTTAATGAACAAAAAAAAGCTATGGAGGCCATTATGTTTGTCATCTACTCCTGAACATGAGGCCTGTCCGGGAATGGTCAATACGCTCAGTGTCACTCTATTGGAGAAAACTGATGTTCCCTCTCCTAGCAGGGTATAAGAGATAGTTCAGTTGTTGATCTTTAGTGGCTAGGTTTCATTCATTCATTCGTTTAAAAAATAAGAAAATAAAATATAATAAGATAAGCCAAAAACTATCATATTGAAGTTGGACAAGATAAAACCAAACCACCGGAAGGAAAAGTGCCCAAGGAAAGGCACAAGAATCAGAGACCCACTCACTTGCATACTTGGGAATCTCATAAACACACTAAACTGGAAACTGTAATCTACATGCAGAGGCCCTGGTGCAGATCTGTGCAGGCCCTGTACCTGCGACTCTGGTCTCTGTGAGTTCATAGCAACTTTGCTCATGCTGATTTAGAGGGCCTTGCTTTCTTGGTGTCCTCCATCCCTCTGGTTCCTACACTCTTTCCATTGCCTCTTCTGAGGGGTTCCCTGAGCTCTGAGGGGGGGCACTTGATGGAGACATCCCATTTATGGCGGAGCATTCCAAGGTCTCTCATTCTCTGTGTAATGTCTGGCCGTGGGTCTCTATATTTATTCTCATCTGTGGTAGGAGGCAGCTTCTTTGATGGCTGAAGAAGGCACTGATCTTTGAGTACAGCAGAATAGCATTAGGAGTCATTTATCATTACATTTTTTTCTTTTTTCTTTTTTAAGACCAGAATTACTTGGTTTTGTCCTAGATCCCTGGGCTATTTATTCTAGTCTTGATTATTGGTCCCCCAAGCAGTATTGGGTATAGGTCCCATCTCATGGAGTGAGTGGGCCTTAGGTCAAATCACCTATTGTTTGGTTACTCCCACAAGCTTTATGCCACTGCTACCCTAGCATATCTTGTTGGCGGTATACCAATGTAGATAAAGGATGTGCGGCTGGCTTGGTCTTTACAGTTTTCTTTTGAGAGCATGCAGGGCATATTCCTGTACCAAAGATGCTGGAACCTAAGGGTAGAGGCCCTATGTAGGTACCAGCTTGATGTCTCCATTTTCAATGAATTGTGTAGGCATTGCCTTCAACAATGGAGCATTACTGTCAGTTTGTGGAGAGCAACCTATAGTCTTGGCAACAGCCTGCGTAGTTTGGGGGTCTAAATAGGGCCTCCTTGGCCAGCAACTCAATTAGATAGGACCGAATCCTTGTATTGGAAGTTCCCATTGGTGACAAGAGATGGACAGTTGGGGCTCTGTCTCTCCCATTATTTGAGATTTAATTTAGATCACTTTCATATATGTATATATTTTAGGAAGTTTCTACAATATTAGGTTTTCATATTACTCTCAAATGCCCATTAATTTTAGCTGTATTTCCTGTACCCCCCCACACACACACAACAAAAACTTACTTCGGGGCTGGAGAGACAGTTCAGTTTTCAAGAGCACTTGCTCTTGCGGAGGACCTAGGTTCGGTTTCCTAGGCCCCACATGGCAACCCATGATGCTTAAACTCTGGTTTCAGTGGATCTGACATCTTCTCTGGCCTCTGTGACACCAGACATAAACATGGTGTACATACATATGTACAGAAAAAAATACATATACATATACACATACACATATAATAAAAACAAATCTTTTTTTTAAAAAAAAAAAAAATACGGGCTGAAGAGATGGCTCAGTGGCTAAGAGCACTGACTGCTCTTCCTGAGGTCCTGAGTTCAGTTCCCAAGAACCACAGAGTGGTTCACAACCATCTGTAATGGGATCCAATGCACTCTTCTGGTGTCTGTCTGAAGACAGTGTGTGTGCTTGAGTAAATAATAAATAAATAAATAATATTAAAAAACAAATACTTCCTTTATTAAGTTTACACATTTGTAAAGATCAACAGAGCATATTTATGTGCACTGAATCTAGTTTCTGTGTTCTGCTCCGTTAATCCACTTCTTTTCCCCTTGCCAATACTGTATGATCTTGATTGATGGTACATCAATGTCACAGATTGTGAGTTTGCTACTGTTTTTATTCTAAGGAATATTTTAGTTATTCTAGGACTTGATGCGTTTTTGTGAACTTTAGAATGTATTTGTCCATTTCTATTATAAAGCTCTCTGGGATTTTACTAGTAATTGCTCTGGGTGTGATTCTGCTTGGCAGACCACCCAGCTCATAAGTGTGGAATTTCTCTCCATTCATCTGAGTCCTCTTATGTCTAGCATTGCAGTTTCCGCATATCCCATAAAAACACAGTGGCTGGCTTTTGTTGAGTCTGTAACTGGTTACTTCACTGAAGTCAGTAGTATGCCGAGTTCTACACTGCATGAATGGTTTGCGTCCTTTTCTGTGTGGCACCCTGTATTTCTTATTTCCGGCTTTACCTCACCTTTTTGCCCCATCCCAGTGGCTAGAATCCCTTCTACTATTCTGATTAATGGTTAGAGTAGCCACCATTTTGTGTCTTCCTAGTATTAGGGGGAAAGAATCTTCCCCGATTAAATATGATTTCAGCTGTGCTGATTTGCATGTGTTCTTTATCAAGCTTTGAATGTGCTTCACTTAGCTTTCTGGAAGGTTTTTATTTCTCATCATAAATGGATGCTGGGTTTTGTTAGGTGTTTTTCTGTCCATTGATATATGAGTTTTCTTCTTTGGTCTGGTGATGGGGCAGAATGTATTTTTTTTTCTTCAAATACTGAAGCAGCTATGTATATATTTTCTAGCTTGCATTCTGTTGCTGTGATTAAATACCCTGACAAAAATGAAACTTAGGTTTATTTAATTTTATGGTCCATCTCTGAAGGAACACAGGACAGAAATTCTTATAGGAACTTAAAGCAAATCCATGGAAGAACTGCCTGCTGCTTTACCAGGCCCATGATAAACTAACCTACTTATATAGCTCAGGCCTGCCTGTGCAAGGAATGGTGCTACCCACAGTGGGTTGGGTCCTCTCACACCAACTAACAATCAAGACCACACCCACAGGCTAATCTGATTTGAGCAGTCCTTCAGCTGAGACTCCCTTCCCAGATGACTCTAGGCTATGTCAAGTTGT
>JADRCH010009708.1:0-18776 GCA_019843965.1 Rhynchomys soricoides
TATATATATATATATATATATATATATATATATATATATATATATATTCTGAGATTGTTTTAATTCCATTTTTTATCATGCCAACTAATCTGACCTCATAGCCCACTAGTAGGGTCAAGATCCAGGGTTGGAAGCAAAGCTCAAGTTAGCAAAGGCCAGGTTACAGGCCCTTTAAGATCCTGCAGTGAAAGAAATCCATCACCCATGCAAGTCAGTTCAACCTCTTCATACAGATGTATGGTCTCATTTTAAAGTCATTAGCAAAGGGCAATGACTTGGAACAATGACTGGAAGCCAGAGAAGAAGAAGCTTTCAACAATCAAGACCCCCGGAGTTCACTGATGTGTAGCAACGACAAAGGTCCTTCCCATGGGATCTGTGAGAAATGTCCACACGTGTGATCCAAAGGCTGTGGCCACTCTGCTTGGTCCATGATGGAGTCTGGAGACCCAAGACTTTTCCATGCTCTGTGCTGAAGCCAGTTGTTACTATCTACCCCTTTGGTTCTTAAGCTTGGAACAGCGTCATGGTTTTCCTGAAGGTAGTGTAAAGAGATGAGCTTTAATACTGTGTACAGGGAGCCTGGGCTTGCTTTTCACTCACAGACTTCCATCCCTGCAGATGAGATGTAAGACGATTACTATTATGCTTCCCAGTCTGCCAAGCATCCTACAGATTCTGTGCTCAAGCACCTAATGGTTTCCCCTGCGATCCATAATCCACCAGCTTTATGACATCCCCAGAGGTAGATACTTGGCTCACTGACTGTGAAAGGAAAGAAGAAACCTTAAGTCTGAAATTCCCGAAACCTCACTTTACCAGCACCACCTTGTTATCATGATTAACACATTTTTAACTCCATACCCCCGAAGCTGAGCTGTGAGGGGTCTCAGAAAATTATCGCTGACTTTCTGTAGGCTCCATGGGAGCCTGGTCTAGGAAAGCTCAAATGTACTGTTCTGAGCATCTCCCTAAGAAAAACACAGGTTGTTTCCATAGCAAATCCTCCAGAATCCACAGCTAAAAAGATCCGACGCCCTCTTTATCTCCATGGCCTTGACCACCTTGGATGATTTGGAGGCATGAAACCTCTTTAAAATTGTGGGAATCTGTCATCGGCAGCCCTGACAAAGCCTTGGGGATATGCCCACACAGCTGGCTGCATGTGTGTGCTTCTCACAGGCATGACAAATGAGGAATCTGGACTTTATATGAATGATAGATTTGGAGTGCTGCTTTATGAAACGCTTTCCAGACAGGGGAGAGGTGTGAGTGAGGTTGGGTAAGATTCAACTGGGAGAGAGCACGTGACTCTGAGGACCTTCTGCTAGGTTGTGTCTTGGGCACTATGCATGAGAGGAATGCTGGGTAGGGAGACCTGGAAGAGAAACGTCTTTGAACTGTATAAAGTCAGTATATTCTCTCTCTCTCTCTCTCTCTCTCTCTCTCTCTCTCTCTCTCTCTCTTTAATATCTTTGTTCCCAGATAGTAGCTGAACCAGTTGTTATTCATGCATTATTTTGTCTGGATTTTAGATTCACTTAACCCTGCTAGTGAGCCTTCCTTTCTCCTGCCACAGTGAAAGCATCAGTGTGTTCTGCTGACATCTGGATCTGGTAGGAAGCTAGTATTCTAGTCCTATGAACATTCTCTGATAGTGTAAGACCTCCTCATGTGAGGAGGGGGAGGTCACAAGTCATGGCTATGCATTGATGACACTGTCATCTGACAAAGAGCGACAGCTGAAAACCAGCCACCTTATCCCTAGACAGCAGTGTAATGTGAGCTAAGTTCTGCAACATGTATAGGTGCGACGGCCTCAATGAGCCAAAATCATAGACGGACTGGCGGTGGAAGGGAGGGTGAGAGAGGAAACTCAGCCAACATCACAATCCACCATGGGAGCTAGAGTTCTCAGCGTAGGATGCTGCCCAGGAACCCAGTCACTGGGGGAAATCAAATGAGGGAGGATGCCGTACCGATGCTCACACACACACACACACACACACACACACACACACACAGGCGCGCACACACATGCACGCACGCAAGCACGCACTCATGTACACATGCATGCACGCACGTATGCACACACATACGCACGCACGCACGTACACACGTAAACACCCCACAAATAACATTGACCAAAAGAAATTCTCTGACTGGTTGGTACCTTGTTCCAGAATGAGCTCTCAGGTTTCATGATCCCCAAGGTAGCAGAAGCCACCCCCACATTGTTACTTCGCTTCTGCTAAAGGCATCCTTCCTCACTGGAGGGTTCTCCCTGGATGAATCCCAGCACTCTCCTGCCTCCAAGGTGCTCTTTGTGCCTAGGCATAGATGCTGCCCAAGCACCAAAAACAGGTTTGAGGATGGTTGTTACCTACTTGTCTGGAGGGGGAGACCTGAGTGTGGAGAACTTACCGGCAGAGCCCGGACAGGAAGCAATCCCATTCAGCCAGTCCGCAGAGAGGAGCATTAATAAAGAGGCTATAGCTGCGTGAAAGTAGTCAGAGTCAGTCAACAGGAACCACTGGGATACACAGAGAACAGCAACAGCAAGGAACGCTAGAAGCTAGAAACCCAGAGCAGGGAAAGGGCAAGAAACCAATGCCCTGATTTTTCTCCCTTTCCAGTCTGTTCTCAGCCAGTGCCTCCCATGGCTGGCTGTTTCAGAACCTATGACAAAAACAGGGTCTAGTCCTTGGTGTGGAGGCACATCTGCCTATACAGAGCAGGCGCCTCAGGGGAAAAGAGCAGAGTATGAACTTGGGGATGAGTGGGTAGAGGCAGTGTCCAGAGATGCAGAAGTCTTGAGAACTTTTCCTATAGACCCCGAGTTTATTTGTACACCATAATGCCATGTGAGAAAATGTATAAAACAGGAAACTTGTGTTGGGCCACAGGCAGTGACATCAAAGGAACATCAGTAACACCCACATGACAGATCCCCGAGCTTCAGTGACTTTCAGCATTGAATATTTAAGACATTTTGGGTTTTTTCTTTTCATGATAGCCTTTGAAGTTGCTAAAACACTCTCCTGGGAGCACTGGGCTGGGTGGGTTGGGAGCGCTGAGCTGGGAGCATTGGGCTGGGAGCACTGAGCTTGGAGGCCTTGCCTTCAGTGATTAAGTCTCCTCCAGGGCCCAAAGCTGCCCCTGGCATCTGGGAAGGGATGAAGAGCCATCTGCCTTAGCTTCCATCCCTGTAACATCTCCCTAAGCATCATAATAGCTAAGTGAAGACCTTGAATGTCTTCAGGGTTGGAGGAAGACCCTAGGAATCTGCATGAGGGGAGATGAGGGAGACTCCACAATGGCTCTGTCCTATTTACCAAGCCTCTGAATGGAGCTGAATTATTATTCACAAAGACAGTTTGCAAATCTTCTGATCTCACAATAGGGAACCCTAGAGAGAAGGATGAAAGCACACTGGCCCTCTGTGCATTATCTTAATTACAGTAGACAGAGAGACTTCCTTGACCAAAGGACAAAACAGACACCTCTAAGCAAACAGGGCTGTTGCTGGAGTGATTGCAGGGTCCTGGAGGTAGAGTTTAGTGAATCGAAAGAACAAGAACATTCAGTGAGAGTTCTTAATATAACTTCAGAAATGGAGACTCCTAGCAGAGTTAAGTTGCAAGCATGTGTCTAATGATGGTATGGAATCAGCACACTATTGCTGACAGGGAGGGGTAAAAGGACCAAGTATTCTGTAACTTTACTGTTTCCGGCAGACTAATGCCAAGAACATGAACAGGAAAGAGGAAATGACTTAGCAGGATGGTGGAATCTTTTGGGACCTTGGCATACATCACCAGGTGATTGGATCTGAAAAAAAAAAAATCAATAAACCTAACCCTAACCCTAACCCTAACCCTAACCCTAACCCTAACCCAAACCCAAACCCAAACCCAAACCCTAACCCTAACCTAATTTACATTTATTCTCTGGATTTTGCAATCAAGGCTGTAACATGTGCCCAGTGGTTGCTGATTTGCCACCCTTCTTTGGGGCCTATGCTTGGAGTTGTGTCTCATCCTATGGACTTCTTTGTAGAAGCTAGCATTTGTATTCTGAACGTGCACCTGGACGAGGTCAGGCAAGAATGAGATGGCCTAGGAGTTCTTTGGTGTGAACCACACAGCATCTCTAAAGAGGCAGCAGCTTCTAGAACAAAGTTGTGAGTCTTCTGGTTGAAGGAACAGCTTGTCTAGCAGCCCTGGTGGTCTGTCCTTCCATCCTGGGAGGCCCGCATTCTGCTTGTGTGAAACATAGCATTGTCAGCACAGGCCCGTTCAGTGTGCTTCACCTTGGCGACTCAGCTTTATCCGTAAGTCTAGTCAGACTTGGGGTACAACCTTACCACTGAGGAAGCCCGGTGAGTGCCCTTTCCATAAATCACACGCTGTGGAGTAGACTGCAAGGAATTCCTGACAACAGCAAGAGCTGTTGGAAACTTAAGCAGGAAATGGGAGTCACTGGTATTTCTGTGTCAGTCAGGTCACAGAATGGTTAGAAGAGAGTGGTCCTTTGAGCATGGTCCGAAGCATGTGATTTTCTAGCAAGGCTAAGAGATGCTGCTCACTCACACAGCTAAGTAGGCAGCGTTTGGAAACCTATTGTCTGTCTCCTGGTGAAGACTCATCCTCCTGGGGCCATTTTCAGATTCTAGAATGTCATTCTGAACTTCCTCAGAGGGCTTGGGAATTTTGTTGTTTTTGTTGCGAATAAAGCCCCAGGAATAAGGAAGTAGCGTCCACCATTGATGCTCTCAATTCATCCAATGCATCTAGTGATGTCAGCCATTTTCCTTGATAGAGTGATTGAATCAGAAAATGTCCAGCTTCCAAAGAACCTTGCTTGCAAGTCTTGACATGGTTAATAAGATCCCATTTAGCTTAGTGAGATTTTCCTATTGATCAGCCATAGGGTACATGTACTATTTAAGAAGGTATCAAATTATTATAGTACCAAATCGATACCTTTCATTTCACTCTGATGACAGCTCCTCATCCCTTTCTCCTGTTTGCATTTTTCAGTATTTTATTTCTTGGGCTAAAGCCTGTAGTTCTGGATGCATCAGATTTCTTCTTTCCTTCCTGACTCCACTGGTGGTCACCTCTGTGTCAGGCTGGTTTTTGGCTTTTTTTGTTTTTGTTTTTGTTTGTTTGTTTGTTTTTTTAAAGATTTGTTTTTATTTATATGAATACACTGTAGCTATCTTCAGACACACCAGAAGAGGGCATCAGATCCCATTACAGATGGTTGTGAGCCACCATGTGGTTGCTGGGAATTGAACTCAGAACCTCTGGAAGAGCAGTCAGTGATCTTAGCCGCTGAGCCATCTCTCCAGCCCGGTGTGTCCAGCTTTGTCTTTCTGCTTGCAAGTCCACCTTCTCAGAGCTATCTTTAGAACACTGTGTTGGCGGGTGGGCTTTCAAAGTTTCATTGTAATTCTTTTTAAATCCACAAAGTAGCATCTGCATTGTTGTAATTATATTGTCCAATACCAAGAGAAGCCATAGGTTAGGAGCATGTGGGCCCCTTTGAAAGTCTTATAGTCAGACAATTAAAAAATTGCTAATAGGATCAAGAGAAAATGATTTCTTTAACCTCTGTGTCTTGCTATGTAAGGTTGTGCTGCAATTTTGTCTGTATTTAAATCATTACTTTTATATGTATTAGATTTATATGCATGATTTTACATGTATATGTATGTGTATATGTACATATATATATACACACACATATACATATACACATATTTACATGTATATATATATATATATATATACACACACACACACACACACACACACACACACACACACACAATGTATTTTCAGGATTCCTGTGTTCTAACCCTTCACCCCCTAAGACTTCCTACTGGTCTGACCACACACATCTGTACCATGGAGATTTCTCCTTCTATTCTCTTGGAGTGAATCTGCATCCTAGATTTTCTGTGTTGTTCATTCTTGCTTTATCCCCTCATTTTGCTGGGATACATTTCCAAGCAGCTTCTTCCTAAGGCAAGATGAACTGGAGGGAAACATTTCTACTTAGGGAGACGATTTTATGTTCAGCCTGTCCTTTGGTTTGATTAATAGTTTGCTGAGATTTAGAATTCCAATTTGGAATTTTCTTCCAGAACTTTGAAAGCATGGTCCATTGCCTTCTAGAAGACTGATTTCTCCCAGGCAGGAGGCGTGAAGACTAAGGATGGCCCAGTCAGTAGCCCACATGTCTCATTTCTGTGCAATGGAGTTTCCAAAGGGTTGTCTTTGTCATGGAGAGTGGGCCGGGCTACTGTGCTTCTACAAGCCCTGTGTTTTCATACTTATCCTTTAGAGATGCAACTGTGGATTGGCTTCTCTGTTGAAGGCATAGTCTCCTCACAGTTCTAGGCTGACAGCAGTTTGGGCCACGGTTCTTAGTCTGCTGTCTGGCTGTGAAGCCATCGAGAATCTTAAGAATTCTAGCTGTAGGTATAATCTTTTTTAAAAAGGTTTCCCTTTCTTCAATCAGTTATCCAATTTTCTTTCACTCTAAACCATATATATAGATGATAGATAGATAGATGGATAGACAGATAGATGATAGAGAGATGATAGAGAGATGGATAGATGGCAAAGTGAACCCTTATAAAAAAGATAATCTCCAGAGGGTACAAGGACTCCACAAAAAAGACTAACAGTCAACTAACCTGGACCTTTGGAGGCTCCCAGAGACAGGCTCACCAATCAAAGAGCATACATGGGCTGGACATAGGCGCACATATGTAGCAGATGTGCAGCTTGGTCCTCATGTGGGTCCCTCAACAAATTGGAGTGGAGATTGTCCCTGACTCTGTTGCCTGTCTGTGGATCCTGTTCCCCTAACTGGGCTGCCTGGGCTAGCCTCAGTGGGAGAGGATGCACCTAGTCCTGCAGTGACTTGATGTGCCAGGGTGGGTTGGTACTCAGGAGGGCCTTCTCCCTTATCAGAGAAGAAGGGGGGGAAGGGGAGGGGCTGTGTGAGGTGGGAGGCCTAGAGTAGAGGAGGAGACTGCGATGGAGATTTAAAGTGAATGAATGAATGAATGAATGAGAAAAAGAATAAAGTTCTATGAAAATGCTAAAGAAGGAAGAGAAAGAATGGGGGAGGAGAAGAGAAAAAAGAGGAGGAGGAGGGGGAGGAGGAAGAAGAAGGAAGAGGAGGAGGAGGAGAAGGAGAAGAAGGAGAAGGAGGAGAAGGAGAAGGAGAGGAAGAGGAAGAAGAAGAAGAAGAAGAAGAAGAAGAAGAAGAAGAAGAAGAAGAAGAAGAAGAAGAAGATCTTTAATTAATGTAAGACAAAGGTGTCCCAAAGGATCAGAGGTGACCACAGGCTGCCTCCATTTCTGATTTTACTGTCTGGTTACCTTTGGCTCATCAGTTCTTACTGTTGGTCTTTTTCAGCAGCAGAAATTGCAAGGGTATCCAACAAAGAAAATCAAATCAAGAAAACTCGACCCTCTCAAGGGCCAGAAGGTCATTGCCAGATGTGAGGAAAACGGCTTCTATTTTCCAGGTATGTCCCTCAGACTCCCTTACTAACAAACGTGGTACCAAGGAGCAGAGGGCTGAGCCCTGAGCTTTCCCCAGAACACTGACGCTTCATGAGCCGCACTAAGATAGTCTGCTTCTCAAATAAAACAATGGTTCCTTTTCTCCCCGGACATGAGGCAGAAGAGAACTAGAAAATGACATTTCTTTCCATCTCTCGTTTGCATAGTGAACAATTTCTATTACAACCTACTGTGTTACATATATGTATAATATTCTGAATATCCCGGTCTACATTTATTTGTTTTATTTGTGGGGGAGGGGTGGGCACCTGTGCCATGGTGTGTGGGGAGTGTGTGTGGAGGGGTGTCTGTCAGAGGACAACTTGGAAAAATCATAGTGATTTCTGCCCAGCATCGTAGGTACAAGTTCCAATGGAAATAAGAACCAGAGGAATTGGGGTACCACTTTAAATATATTTCTTGCCAGCTAACCCCAAGCTGTCCTATATCTGAATTCCCTCTTTCCTGTATTAGCTGTTTGCCTGGTCACTCAGCTTCCTGCACCTCAGTTGCCCGTCTTTACAAACCCCTGGTAAGACCATGGTGCCGACAGCACGGGACCCCATGCTCTACTTTCTTAATTACATGTGCTTACCTTAAAAGTACAGCCTCCCCCACCCCCCTACCCCCCCACCCCCCCATGCTCAGTCCTTGGCGCAGCAGTATGCATACATATGCAGGGATCAAAAGGGTGTGCTCATTTAAACCGCCGTATGCTATGACTCCGCACAGAGCACAGCGGGAGCAAACCCACCACTGTCCTCACATTTTTGTTTCTTCTGACTCTTCCAGGGGTTGTGAAGAAATGTGTAAGTTCCTCCCATGCCTTGGTAGACTTCAGGTATGGAGATACCAAAGTTGTACCCATCTCCTTCATCACGCCTGTTGGGGGCGCCATGCCCTGTCCACAACTTCAGGTACCTGCTCTCTGATCCCATCTGGGACTCTATACCAGGAGTTCTCAACCTGGGTTTCACAACCCCTTGGAGGGTGGGCCAAATGACCCTTTCACAGAGGTTGCCTAAGACCAGCAGAAAACACAGATGTTTCCATTATGATTCATAACAGTAGCAGAATCACAGTTTTGAAGCAGCAACAAAATAACTTTATGGTTGGGGTCACCACAACATGGGGAACTGCATTGAAGGGTTGCGGCATTAGGAAGGTTGAGAGCCACTGCTTTATATGGTCCACAGGTTTTAGATTATAGAGGATGCCAAGGTTCCTATGTAGTCCTCTTGGCTCCAGCAGGAAGCTCGTGTTTGGGCAGGAAGAACAGCAAAAGTTTCTGGTCCCCATCGCTTGGTAATTTCTATGCTGGTGACTGATTGTCAACTCCTTCGTATGTAGCTGGCCACCATGTATAGTGGCCTATATAATATCTCAAGACACTTGCCTCGAAGGAAATTGTGTGGTTCCCAGAGTCTGAAGGTCTCAGAGAAGAAGACTGCATCCACTATGATAGAACCAGTGAATTTTGTGACCTTGTAGCCAGCCGCTGCCTGTGATATCATAATGCAGTGACACCCCCCCCCCCAGTGTGCCTTCCACCAATGAGACAGACAAATGTGTTCTCATCTGACTAAAAATGCATAAGCACTACACCATGTCTGGTTCTTCAGCCTGCCACCATCTTGACACCAAGGTGGGGCATCAAGGCACAGAGGGAAAGCCTTTTGAAGGCTCATGTTGTTTTTCCTGCATGGCACAAGCCAGGGAAGGGATCAGATGGTAGGGTAACCTTGGCTTGTTCCTACTTCCTGGGTCAGACCCACAACAGGCCTCCAACACCCTTCTTCTGATCACTGACAGGAACCCCACATACCTATATGTGACTGAGTTAGGGGTTTTACTGCTGTGAACAGACACCATGACCAAGCCAACTCTTATAAGGACAACATTTAACTGGGGCTGGCTTACAGGTTCAGAGGTTCAGTCCATTATCATCAAGGTGGGAACATGGCAGCATCCAGGCAGGCATGGTGCAGGGGGAGCTGAGGGTTCTATATCTTCATGTAGCAGCTAGAAGACTGACTTCCAGGCAGCTAAGATGAGGGTCTTAAAGCCCACACCCACAGTGACACACCTACTCCAACAAGGCCACACCTCCAAATAGTGCTACTCCCTGGGCCAAGCATTTACAAATCATTACAGTGACCTTCACCATGTATTCCATGTCTATGCTTGGGACTGATGGTCACCAAAGCCACTCCTGTCTGGGGGACAGCCCTCCTAGCACTGAGGACACAGTTCCCACCTCTTTGTATCAAACATTCTAGGCACTCCTTCACCCCAGTCTTTGTTTCGACCAATCTCTGTGAATTCCTTCACCCCAGTCTTTGTTTCGACCAATCTCTGTGAATTCCAGAATCCTTACCGTCTTTCTGACTGTCCCCAGGCCAGTTGTCAAATGCCTACTAAAACTGGGTTTTCCAAAGTACTCACAAAATTGTAGGTGCAACCAAATAAGCTTAGAAAATTCTGGAACCCTATATCTGTTTTTGTTGTTGTTGTTGTTGTTTTGTTTTGTTTTGTTTTTTTAAAAAAAAAGCTCTATATGACTTTCTCACCCAGACCTGCCAGTCATCTGGAGTTGTCTTGAAAGAAGCTTATATTAAATTATGTATGAGCTCTGTGAACAAATGACTTGCTATGAAATGTACTTTTTCCTACAGGTTGGGGATTATGTGTTCGCCAAAATCATGACAAGCAAAGGATTTGACTTCTATGTCCCCGCCATTGTTATCGCACTTCCAAATCACACTGTGGCATCAGAGAAATTCTACACAGTTTTGAAGTGTAACAACCGCAGAGTAAGTGGCCACCCAGAAAAGTTGTCCCCACTAGGCAGAAGATAGCTGGAGCAGAGGAAACACGGCTGTCCGCTCCCCACTAGCGAATGCCTTGTGGCTTGGGCTCTGCTCATGCTGGGAGCACATGTTTTCCTTGTTTCTACATGGGAGAGTCACTTAGCTTCCCTTGTCAAACTGCAGTTGATGGCTGGACAGGCTCACTCTGGTCGGTCTCTCTCTCTCTCTCTCTCTCTCTCTCTCTCTCTCTCTCTCTCGTGAGTATGCATGGTATGCATGTAGAGTATGTGGTGTGAGCGTACTGTGTGTATGTGTGTGTGGCGTGTGTGCATGTAGTGTGTGTGTATGTGTCTATGTGTGTAACTAACCAGGATAGACTTATCAATTGACCTAGAATTTAGAGGAATGACAGAGAGCAAAAACTGACTTTAATTCAGAAAAAAATTATAATGCAAA
This sequence comes from Rhynchomys soricoides, assembly GCA_019843965.1. Taxonomy (NCBI): domain Eukaryota; kingdom Metazoa; phylum Chordata; class Mammalia; order Rodentia; family Muridae; genus Rhynchomys; species Rhynchomys soricoides. The sequence continues at coordinate 10,856 of JADRCH010009708.1, forward strand.
ACAAATGATAATTTCAAAGCTCCTGCTCTCCTGAGCAGCACCCTCAGCAGGGTAATGACCAGTAGCTATGATAACAGCTTGAGCTGGAATAAAGTGCTTCATGAATCTCTGGCTTCCTGGGTTCAATGACATGACCTCTTTGTGGTGCGATTGCAGGAATTTTGCCCTCGGAATGCTCTCATTAAGATCAGCCCAAACAAGTACGCTCTGTCTTGCTCAATGATACGATCATCCCTGGTTGAGAAGAACAAAGCAGTGTGAGTACACCTAACCCGTACCTCTGAGGTATACACTCGTATCTCTTTATTTGTATATAAGCAATGGTCTATCACCGAGATCCATGCTGTCTGAGCACTAGGGAAGAGGAGTAGAGACGGCAGACTCAGTTCTGTGATTATCAATGTCCTGCCACTGAGCTGCCATTTCTCACCCAATCCAGCTCTACTCTTGGAGCCAACTTTATCGTCACTGCTCCTTCATAAAAACCCTGCCATGAAAGGAAGAGGTTGCTCTCTTTTTTGTGTGTAAGAATTTGAGACCTTCAAATTAAGCCTCACTTGGGAACTGTCCCCTGACTGCCCCTACCATACAGGGAGGGAGAAGTAGCATCACAGACGAGTGTGTTGGCCGGTGACTCTGAGTTCCCAGGGTCTACATTGGGCAGAACCAAGCTCCACCCGAAGCAGGGGAGTTACTCGGAGATACGCAGGCCCAGTGTCCATAGGAGAGACATAAGACCCAAGTCCCTTCTGCCAGCAAGAGCAAAGCTGGGGCCACAGAGACATGACCTTGGAGTGAAAGTCACATAAAGAAGAGTCGGGTGTGGGGTTCAAACAAGGGCTGTGATGAGGAGATTCCGGAAGCACTTCTGATTTCACAGAGTGTATGCGTTGTTTGAATGTATAGGTACGGAGCATGCACATATGTGCCCATGTGTATTTATATTATCTCTCTGTCTCTCTGTCTCTTTGTCTCTGTCTGTCTGTCTGTCTGTAATGCACTCTAGCTCATACTTTCCTTCTCTGACGGTCTCTTCTGTACAAGGATAACCTTGACTCCATTTAGTGCCCTCCTGGGCCTTCCTAACCCATGGATAACTGTTTCCCCTTAGCAGAAAGGCCTCCCACATATCCCAGCCAGCATGCTTTGCCCATCCTGACCATGCTTTCTCTTGGGATTCCACTTGGCTTGCGAACCTGCCCTCTCAGGTCTGCCATGGCTCTCTGGATTTTCTCTCTGCCTGATGTACCCACACACACTGTTGCTTCCCAGTGTCACTTACACCAGGGACCCTGTGCCTTCCTCTTACCCAGTCTGTGTCTCTGCATCAGAGTTACAACCCCTAAGAATGGACCTACAGTGAGACTGTATCAAAGCTGCTCAGGTGTAAGCAATGGGCAGCTGTAGTAGATAATTCTCTCATGCCCAGGGCATTTTGGAAACTGAGTCTTAGATCCATATCCTGCTCCACCTAGGGGCAATAGGGCCAAGATGGGACAGTTCACAGCCATGCCTGGCACCATGTAAGTTTTCTGCCCATGATGGGAATTACATTAGTCACTGGATTGAGTGTACGTGTGGAGTGTGTGTGTGTGTGTGTGTGTGTGTGTGTGTGTGTAGGTGCCCATGTGTGTACATTTGGAGATCACAGGAGAATGGGTTTCTTTCTCTGTTGCATTCCTAATTATTTTTAAAGACAGAATCTCTCATTGGCTGACCAGTGAGCTCCCAGGATCCCCCTGTCTCCACTTCTCAACACGAGGGCTACAGGCAAATGCCACTATGTCTAATTTGTATGTGGTTGCCAGAAGTTTGCATGCAAACCTTGCTTTCACAGCAAGCCTCCCCAGCCTTCCTCTGAATATCTCCACCCAACATTACAGGAGCTCCAACATACACACACACACACACACACACACACACACACAGACTGAATCCATAGTGCCCCCCCACCCCTGCTCCCAACCCTTGACTCCTTGTCTCTGCTCTTCCCCCTCCCCATGAGTCATGGAATTGTCCTAAATCTGCTAGCCGGTCCCCACACCCAAGGTGCCTCCAGGTTATGATGATCAAAGCCTGGAGATGTCCTTCAGCTCTGTTGTGGCCCAGGGCTTTATGCCGAAGCTCTGGGCTGCTCCAGCCCAGGCCTGCCCTAAACCCATCAAACCCAGGCACATTCCCTTGGGGCTCAACCGATTAATCTTCTTTGAATGAAAATCGTTCTTGCACCATCTCCCTCACCTGAAAATCCTCAAATCCCGTGCCCATCTGTGTCCCCCTTTATCCCATCTTAATCTCTCCCTTTTTCATTTTTTTAAATGCCTTGGTGGTCTGCATGCTTGTGTCTGTGTGAAGGTGTCAGATCCCCTGGACCTGGAGTTAAGGACAGGTGTGAGCTACCATGTGGATGCTGGGAATTGAACCTGGGTCCTCAGGATGCTCTTAACCAGGGATCCATTTCTCCAGCTGTCCACCTTAGGCTCCTATTAGTGTGGTGTAGCCGGTCTCCCGGGCCTCACTCATCCTTAGTCACTCCTAACCAGCCCTCTAGGGCATAATAACTCCTTCCCAACACCAGGCCTCTGCGCTTTGTAGTAACTATGTGTTACTTTCCCAGAAGACTCTTTCTTAGCCACCTGGGAAATCCTAAGACTGAACTCAAGCAGTCCAGCTATCATGAACCGTCCTGGTACCTAGCTAGCTTCTCCCTTATCCTAGGGTGATCTATACTGCTGCATCTTGTGTGGGTTTTTCCTTTAAGGAAATTTTCCCTTGGGCTAGACTGTGTCTCAGACCACTTTCTGTACTATAATAAAATGCCTAAGGCTAAGAACATTTCAAATTAAAAAAGATGTTTGTAGTTCACTTTTGAAGGTTGAAAGTTCAGGTCAGGTGACTATCCGGTTCAGGTCAGGTGACTCTCTGCTTGGCCTCTGGTAAGGGCCTTTCTAGTCATATCTGAACATGGTGCCTAGCATGGTGAGATGAAGAAGCTAGAGTCTATGGAAGAGCTAGGCTTGTTCTTATCTATCAGATTGCTCACTCCAAGAGACCACAATAATCTCTTAAAGGAATCAAGTCCCCAGTGACCCACTTGTTTCCAACTGTCTCACCTTTTAAAGGACCCATCTCCTCTCCAATGGACACATTGAAGGCCAACCCTGCAGCATACAAACCTTTGGAGAAAAATATTTTTTAAAGTCTAGTCCATGATAAAGCAATATGAATATTAGTCTAGGTATTGACTGTCTTCACTGAGTTCAGCATTATCAGTAATCACATTTTAATGAAAACTCATTTCTTCCCGTATGAAGAAGAACCTTTGTTTCCCATGCTCCCTGGGCCTTATTAAATTTCTTGGCTCTTGCCTCTAGAGCTCCACACAGGAGATATAGTCATTGACTCTCTGATTTGTTTTACTTTCTGCTCTTGATGCTTGCCTAGGAGCAACAAGCTAGGTTTAATTTTCCTAAGCAGGAGCCATCTTCAACCTGCTCATTCCAGAGCTTCATCAGCCTCTGCTTCTATAGCCAGGGCTGAATACCACAATTCAATGTGGCCATTCTCTAGTCTCTGGCCTCCTTTAGGTCCTCTGCTGGTACCTGCGTCTCACGAACGCACATGCCATCTCCTTGTACTTGTCTGTAGTAAGTCCTTGGGCTTATATACCAAGCAGCCATTATTGAGAATCCTGATTCTCATGTTCATGTTCAGATGTCATTAAAGAAATGTACCACAGGTTGTGACTCCCACAGGACAATAGTTTCAGGGATTAATTCATCTGTGAATTCCAAGCCAGGGACCCTCACTTTCAGACCCCTGAGTAGACCAGCAAGCCTTCAGTGGTGACTAACAAGCATTTCCTACAGGTAGGTCCCTCTCCTGTCCCCGATGGAGGGTTTTACACAGAAAAAGATGGGAAGGAGACTATTCAGAAGAACTCACGATCAAAACTGACCAACTAGAGTTCACAAAAATTTCCATTTCCAACCCATGCTTGACAGCCAAGTGACTCTCGGAGACCTTTAATGAGATCGGCTTGCAAAATTCGTCATCCCATTAGCAAAAGTCTAGCTCTCTAAGGGGCCTCAGTTCCTTTGCCTCGGGAAATGTGCAACACGGGGTGGGGGGGTTTGGAGGGGTTGGGGGTACAGTTGCTTCTCTCCTCCACTGAGAGGGTTGCTGAGGGGACGAGACTTCTGCCTCCCCTCTCCCTCTGTGTTCTATGACATCATACATACCCTTTCTGAGTGAGAATACTCTCTCATTTCAAAAAGATGTACGTGATTTCTCTCGAGATCTCGGGAACTCTAAGAAGCAAGCAGAACGGGAAGGATTCTCCCACCACCCCCCATTCGCAATCTTCTCCCCTCACCCAGGCAGAGATATCCCTGGCCTTCTCTCTTGGGGTCCAGTTCCTTTATCAGAAGTCTCTGCTTGCTGCAGGGGGAAAGCACCTGGTGGGTTTGATGCTCTGGTTTCTGGTTTTCTCCCTGTAGGGAAGTCACTTCAACCAGGTGTCATGATGCTATCTTCAGATTAGGGCATCTGGCAGGCCTGAGCATAATTCAGACACCTGGTGCCCTGTAGCTGGCTGCAAATCCCTCCAGTAGAGCTGGAGTCTGCCCTGCCCACTTGACAGAGCAAGGCCCGGGCAAGTCAGATCTTTAGAAAAATGTTCTCTTGAGAAGGTTTGTGATTTCATAATCATAGTAGCAATAGTTAACAATAGTGATGATATTCCAAATGTGGTTTCAGGAATGCCAAGTAGGACTAATCATTTCTTTTGAGCTCCAGAAAAAATAAAAAAACCTATCTAATTGATTGGCACTGTGTGATCTTAGGGACACTGTTGTCTGTGAGACTGCCAAAAGGAAGAATTTCTCAGGACTTGGTGGTCACCGGTTTGAGTCTGTGGTCAGCTTACAGTTCCCTGTTGCACAAACATTAGCTTCCCATTGTCTTTCCAGCAGCTGTGTGACTTCCACAGATTCGGGCATATGTTTCCGTGGGAGGGGTGATTCCCCAGTGACATAGCCTCCTTCCTGGACAGTGCCAAACGGCCTGATACTGCCTGCTCAACAGCCTTGGAATTAACTCATTGACTGAAACATGAACGCTCAGTGCAGGGTCTGGCCTTGCATGGACATGTCACTTTCCTCGCTCTGACCTTGTTTCTTCGGACAGCTTTTCCTGGGAGGAGCTGGCTTTAGAAATCAGCGAGTCTGTGTTCTTTATTAGCTGCCTCCATCCCTGCAGTCAGTTGAGAGCCCATTTTCTATCCAGAAGCCAAGCCTTGAAAACTAAGCAATTCAGCAAAATTACCTATGTTGTCCATAAGGACGAAGGCCATAGGGAATGTCACAGTGTCCAGAAAGTCACAGAGACTCTCAGACCGATGCTATCAACAGTCTCTTCATCTTCCTCTTCAGCTGTGGATTCAGAGCTCTTCTGATCCCCATAAGACATCAGTGTGATCCCTATTCCAGAGCAAAAGAGACACTGGGGCAGTGTAGAAAAGAGGCCTCTGGGAGCCAGCAAGAGAACTAGTATATCGACAAAGCTCAATCCACTGAATAGTGGGTGGATTTTAACCCTAGAAACAATGTAGAATGTTTTCTCAGCACTTTCTCCCTGGAAGTCAGATCAGAACCTTCTAAAGAGCCAATTAAGACATGGTACCTGGCTCCTCATTTTAACCCACCGTGCACACATTTTGATCCTACTTAAAATATTAGATTGGACATCCCTAATCAAAAAAAATCCAAAATCTGATAAGCTCCAAGATGGGAAACTTGTTTAGAGCAAACCTCATGCCACAAGCAGAGAATGTCACACCTGACTCTGGAGTTAGGCTACAGTCACAACTCAGAGACATCCAAAATACAGTGTAAACATCAGCTTGCACAAGGTGCATAACGGGTGGGAAACACAACCGAACCTCATGTTTAGACTCCGGTTCCCTCTGCAAGGTATCTCTTTACATACATGCAAGTTGTCCAAAATCTGGAACACTTCTGGCCCCAAAGATTTCAGAGAAGAGACACTTAACCCTGTATCCAATTAAACTATAACCTACAACAATTAAAAAATCACCTAATCTAATGCTGTTCTAGTGTGAGCTTGAACAAAATAAAGCCACTGAGCAGGTCATGTCCAGTCACCGGTGTGGCCTATGCCCATGGGGTCAGGGCAGCCCTTCCTACCTCCATAGTGATTATGGCCAAGAAGCAGAGTATGGGGAGAGAGAGCAGGGGAAAGAGCTTGCACATCAGCCCTGTGAGGAGGATGCCTCTTGGTAGACCAGGGCAAGCCAGTCTCCAGCCAGATGATCTTCTGGCCTGCTTGGTAGTGAACATACGTGGTGCATTTAAACACATGCAGGCAAAGCGCTGTTCATAAAATAAAAACAAATCTTTAAGAGGAAACATCTTTCTCCTGATCAGACCTTCCTTTTGTTCTACACGATAGCTTGTCTTGTTTTGTTCTTGTTCCAAAAGGAATGTACAGTCACATCACTTATAAATTAAAAGCAACCGGCAACCCCTTTTAAATCCACAGTCTAACGTGTCAAAAACAATCATTGTATTTTGGGTTCACATTCTTATAGACTTTTTTTCAGCAGCTGTGTTCGTTCATATTTTTCTTCAAAGCCAAAAGCTTTATTGATTTTTTTTCCTTATCGTGCATAACGGCTGCAAGACATCTTTTTTAAATGTAGGGAACATGGAGTTGGAGAGATGGCTCAGTGGTTAAGCACACTAGCTGTTCTTTCCGAGGACCCAGGCTCCATTCTCAGCATCCACATGGTGGCTCACATTGTCCATATCTCTAGCCCCAGGGGATCCTACCCCTTCTGCTGGCCTCTACAGTCTCCAGGCACACATGTGGTGCACAGGCATACATCCAGGCAAAGCACCCATACATATAAAAATTAGATAGATAGATAGATGTGATTTTTAACATAAGAAGTGTAGAGCAGATCAATTTTAAGGCAATCTATTTCTCAGGGGCAGCTGTTTCTAATTTACTTCCACGTGCCTAGTGTTCTATGCCTATTCACAACCCTAATAGCAAAAGTGAAGATAACTGTATTCTTCTCTAACATTTCCCCAGTTACGAATGTATCTATTACCTTTTTCTACAACAGTGACACCTGCTGTTTATTGCCTGCCTAAAATTCCATTAGTAGGTGGCCTTTAACTCATTCATGTGACCAATCCCTACAAAAGATATATATAGCTTCTGGCCCCTCTGCCCCTCCTCCCTCCACCCCTGAAGGCAGCAGCTTACTTGCTGGGTATTTGTAGACCGTGGAAAACTCCCCGCTGCCCTTTCCTCGTCGCAGCTCCGCCTAAGAAGCTGTTTGTTATGAAGCCTGCAGTCAGTGCTGCTGGATGGCCAGCGGAGAAAAGCAAAACAGAGCCAGCTTGGCTCTGAGGCAGGGGGCGGAGTAGAGAGTATTGGAAGCCGTGGGGGATAAGAGTTCAGATTTCACAGAGCAGGGGTCCCCAGCATAACCCCGAGGGTGGCCTCCATATGTCCCGAGGCACCTGTTCTCCCAGAGATTTGACATCAACATGAGCTCAGACCTCACAAGACAGTTTGTGGGGGGTCCAGGAAAGTTGTTTCTGTTTTTTTTATTCCACTGTTCCTTAGGCCAGTTTTTTTGTTTGTTGGTTGGTTGTGGTTTTTGTTTGTTTTTTGTTGTTGTTTGTTTGTTTTTTTGTTTTTTGGGGTTTTTTTTGTTTTTTGTGTGGTTTTTTTTTTTTTTGCCTCTCTTGGGAATTCCCTTCTGAGTCTTGTGGCAGTCTTTGAAAATAATCACATCTGATAAAATCTTAATCCGGTGCAGAGTCATTTGAGTGATCGGATTTTTTATTTGATAATAACTAGAAGGCTTCTCCTGGCTCATCTTTTT
>JADRCH010009709.1:0-31899 GCA_019843965.1 Rhynchomys soricoides
GTAAACACTTAGTTACTAAATCCTAAGCACTGTACACAGTCCTCTCTAAAGTAGGAAGCACCCAAGTGACAAATGTCCACCTGTGTTAAGTAGTCATTGTCTAATCAGAGTCTGTTTGCTTCAACACTGCTATATGGGAAACCTTCCCAACCAGCTTGCATGTCCTCAGCTGGCTCCATGCAGTCCGCTCTTCATGATTACTAGAACATGATTTCTTAAACATTTAACCAACTCCCACCTGAACTGCTTTCCTTTGAGCCGCTGCTAATTCAATGAGAGAATAGTCCTGTCCATTTAGAAATTCAAGTTTATGTAAAGATATACATCTAAAATCCCCAATACTAATTTTAACATAATTAAACTTAAGGATTCAACAGAATCTAACAGCCCTTGGCTTCCCATTCTAAGCGTAAGAACCATGAAATAAGCATCTGAATAGAATCTGTTGATCAAGTTGCTTCTCTAATGGTTGTGGGGGAGCCTAGTGCTGAGCAATCGCTGGTACATCATAGTCTTGCTAAGTATTTTAAATGTGGGTTTGGAGAAGTGGCCTATGAGCACATTCTTCCATGGAGAGACACTCTCGGCATGATGGGTAAGGCAGGGCTGTGTCATCTGTGCCTGTGACTCCAATGGAAGCTGCAAATGCATTCTGCCCAAGAGCCTGCTCCAATAGCTTAAGCTATGGCCTCTGAAGGGGGCTACCATTATCTCTCTACCTGAGCAAATGTGAACCATTTTTGATGTCAGCCCCCGTAGACAGCTGCCTCTTCCTTCCACAGAAATGAGCATCCTGCTGATGAACAAGTATCTAGATGAAAAATTGTCAGAAAGCCTCAATGGAAATGGAAGCCAAGTTAGTGACCACACGTGAGTGCTTCACTCTAAGGAGGGCAGTCTGTTCTGGTTTTGTTTGTGAATGACTAAGTTGCGCGTTTTTAAACTTCAGTCTGTGTTCTTAGCTCTTCGGACATGTCTTCCAAAACCTGGCTCCAAACTCATGGCCTGGTGGCCAAGAAACTCACCATCATGGATGCCTTGGCTGGTACCATGGTATCCCGCAGCTCCACCTATGTCCCCATCCTGAATAAGAATGTGGTCTCCAAGGTCTTTGATGAGGTAATGTGATTGCCTGTGTGTTTGTGTTTGAGGAGGGTTTTTTTTTTTTTCTGCTTAAATAAGAAATAGCCTGCTTTAATGTCTTGAGCAGTTGTCGCAGAGATGTATTAACAGAAGTTATGAGAGAATGGGAGAGGGGAGAGGTCGGGATCCTTAAGACTTCTCCTTCTAGGGTGGGAGGACTGGCCCTCACTGAGCTGGAAGTTCGTAACGCCTTGTTGCTGGGGAGACATGTGGATGTACAGAGATGCTGAAAGCTGTCTAGATGGGAGCTATGAGTGAGCATTCAGGGACAGAACAACTGAGAACAGGAAGGCTTTGCCCAAGAGACAGGGGGCCCTTTCTTTTCACAAGTTGAATGACGTTTTTTCTCCATTATGAAAGCCACCACAGGCAAGAAGAGAGGGAGATGGGGAGGAAAAATCTGAGGTAATCACGTTCCTAGAGAAGAAAAAGACCCTTCAGTATGAGTGTCTGTGGTAGGGTATATGTGGCCAAGGCCATGTAAGTATAGTTAGGCCCAGTTGACCCCCCCCCCCCCGTGTCTGTGAGCTCCTTATCTATGGCTCCAACCAATCTTAGATCAAAAGTGGCATCTGTGTTGAGCATGTTCATCGCATGTTCATCCCCCCGTTACTGCCTAACCGATACAGTATAACGGGTATTCATGTAGCGCGTACACTGCAGTAGATGTTGTGAACAACTGGTAATTTAAGGTACAGAGGAGGATGTGGGAGGTCATGTGCAGAAAACCCCTCTGTTTTACATAAGGGCCCCAAGCATCTGAGAAATTTGGTATTGGCAGTGGTGGCTGTATGTTCTAGAGCCAGCACCCCCATCGTGAGGCTCAATTGTACTGAGAGGGAGCCACAGTGTTTTAGAAGGGAGAAATCCTTGACTTTAGGGAGAACAATTTCTGAAGCAGCCAAATGATGGTGGGGTGTCAAAGGCAGAGGCCACGTGAACGAGAAGACCGAGCTCTGCTGTTACCCGGAAATACAAGATTCTGGAATTTAAGTAGCAACTGTCAGGCTTCCCAGCACCGAAGGGTGTGGCATCCTGTAGGACCGCTCACCCTAAGATGTTTATACAGGAGACTCTTGGTATTTGCCTCAGGATCTCTAGGCGGGGCAGGAAGGAGAGGGGGAGGGGAGGAGCATCTGGAGTAGCTCTTGAACTTGGAAAAGATCATCATGGAGTACAAGTCTCGCTGTGTAAATCTCTCTGCTTTTTATATATTTGAAATTCCCCATGAGAACATCAGGAAAATGAAACTAAAGGCAAAAGAATTTTTTAGAAAAGCAAATGAGAGGGGCTCTAACTGTCTTTGAACTCACCGTGGGTGGCATACTTAGAGCAGCAGGTAGGATGGGATTCACTTCCTTAGTCATTGGTCACATTTAACACTGTAACCAGTGAAGGTCAAGCATCACCCTGTCCTTCACCCCCGAGGTTGTGGGTGGCACTGGCTACTGTGCCTCAACCATACCTTCACCTCAAGGCTGCAGAGGCAACAAAGTGGAGCATACACTGACTCATCTTTTCCAGGAAACGTGCTGACATGTTCTTCATGTTATGTGCATTTCTTTCATTAATATATTTGATTTTATTAGGAATAAAACCTGTTTAATTGCTTCTCCCTGGAAGGAGAGTTTTCTGAGGCTTACATCATTCCTCTTTAAAACTCTCCCCAAGACTGGAGATTCGCTGGAATGGAAATTTCTCAAAAACTGAATGTGGCAGGTTAGGGAAATACAAGCATGTGATCAAGAGAAGAAACCATAAAGAGAATATTTATCCTCTGACTACATCAAAATGGATCACTGCAGAAGGAGTCAGAGGCAGTGACTGCAAGGATGCAGGGTTTCTGGACACAGTGGAGCAGTGGCTCATATGGACCAACAGTGGTTTTGACAGCTTGTACAAGACCCATGCAAGCTCAGGCCACACCAAACCCCAGCATGGACAAGGGAGGTGGGCACAAAATCCCACCACTAGCTGAGGAGCTATTGGCAATGGGGGGCCTCTGGGAAAGGGGGTGTTAGTTCTTTTGGTTTGGCCCCTAGTAGGTAGGACATGCTCTGGTGAATGGTCCCACCACCAAGAACATGTGAGCAACACAGTTAGACTCAGTGGTTCTGTAGGGGAACAATGGACAATGGGCAGGGAGGCAAAGGGGGGTTGATCTGGGAGGAATTAGAAGAGCGGCAGGTGTACTACCAACATTTATGAAGTTCTCAAAGAGCTAATGTATATGGTATTCTGCATCAGGGCACGCGAAGTAGAAACAGTTATGAGAAAGCATTGTAGCATATACAATGAAGAGAGGTCATAAATTACATCATCAATATGCACGTGGGATTCGGTGTATACCAGTACTAATGTTCAGCCTGCGCACACACACGTGCATCCTCACCACAACGGGACAGGAACATGATAAATACTCCACTGAAAAATCTGAGCGAGAAAGCCGAAAAAACACACACAAAATATTTAACTTTAGGGGTAAAGATACGTGGGGTAGGACAAATACAAATTGAAAACTAATTGGATACCCCTCTCAAATCTAATTGGATACCCCAATATCAAATTGAAAAGGCTGGGAAAAAAAATACAAGGGCCAGGGAGCCGGCTGGGGGGATCAAGGCTTCTGCCACCAAGTCTGACTAGAATGGGAAGGGGGAAAGTTAACCCCTGCAAGTGTGTCCTCTGGCCTCTACGCAAGGGTTAAGAAAGTAACACTTTGATTGATTAAGAACTTTAAACTTTGTCTTGAAGAAAATGGGAGAGGATTCTCCCCTCTCCCCCCCAAGAAAGTTAACCCTGCCAGGTGAAGGACAGTGCAGAGACTTGATGCTGAGCGCCCAGGACAGTCAGGAGGCAAGTCTGGACAGCAAGGACCCGGTGGTGACACTTGGCATTGATGGAGGCTAGTGTGAAGTCATATTGGCTGATGTGAGGAAGAGAGAGGAAAGGGTCTAGAATGATCCTTAAGGTTTCACCCCCACAGAGGGGACATCAAAAGCATACAGCAGAAGCAAGGCTGCTTACTCAACCAATGGTCCTGACAAAACAGGGTACATCCCACAGAAGAATAAACTTAGACCAATAATTCTCTCCATGGAGAAACATCAATTCAAAGTGGGTCAAAGTTTAAAACGTGAGACACCAAGACTGTAGAGGAAACCAAGGAAGACATTTTAAGTCACAGGCGCAGTCAAGAGTATTCGGACAAACCTCCAATAGCACAGGAAACTGGCCCAAGAACCAACAGGGATGGTGTGAGATTAAAATGTTTCTCCGCAGCAAAGAAAATATCCTAGGCACAAACACACAACCGACAGGAGGGGAGAAAAATCTTTGCGAGCTGTACTTCAGACAGGAGGATGATGTCTACCATATATAAAGACCCGAAAGAATTAAACACTGAAATGTGAAGCTGCCTACTAAGAAATGGGGTAACGAAATGAACAGACTGTTCTCCAAACAGGCAAGAAGTATTTTTTAAAAAGCCCTCGACATCCTTAGGATCAAGGGAGTGCTAATTTAAATGACTTGGATAGTCCCGTCTCACCCCAGTCAGAATGGCTCACAGCAAATGGCCACAAATGTGTCATGGATCTGAGGAAGGAGGGGCCCTGAACCAACACTCAAAAAAATTAAAAACAGGACTATGATCTGATCTGAATATACTACCCCATGGACTTGATATCCTATGGCAGAGATGTCTGTGGGTCCCTGCTCATCGCTGCTGTATCCAGGAAATGGACCCTGCGTAGAGGTTACTCGATAGATAAGCAGAAATGAAAATATGATGTGTACAAGAAATGGTGTATTACTCAGCTGTTAAAGGAAAAATGAAGCTATGAAATCTGCGGGGACGTGCGGATCTGGGAAGTATAATATTAAGTGAAATGACCCAGGCTCAAAACCACAGAACCCATGTGTCCTCCTTTGTGCATCCCATGTCAGTTACTTTCTGTTGCTGATAAAGGTCATGACCAAAGCAACTGAAGGAAGAGGGAATTCTGGCTCATGGCTCCAGAGGGATAGGGGTCTATCATGACAGAGAGGCATGGCCATGAGCCGCAGACAGCAGGCATGACCAGAGAAGGAAGCCAAGTTCACATCCTTTACTTGCAAGCACCAAGCAAAGAGAAAAATCTGCAAGTGACACAGGCTTTCAATTTCTTGCTTTCTTTCCTTTCTTAAAGATTTATTTATTTTATGCATATGCATATACTGTCAGTCTCTTCAGACACACCAGAAGAGGGCATCAGATCCCACTACAGACGGTTGTGAGCCATCATGTGGTTGCTGGGAATTGATCTCAGGACCTCTGGAAGAGCAGTCTCTGCTCTTAACCACTGAGCCATCTCTCCAGGCCCAAGGCTTTTAATTTCTAAGTCTCCCTCCAATGACATACTTCCTATAGCAAGGCCACAGCACCCAACTCTCTCCAAGCAATGCCACTAATCAGGAACCAAGTGGCCTTGTTGGAGTGGGTGTGTCACTGTGGGCGTGGGCTATAAGACCCTCATCCTAGCTGCCTGGAAGCCAGTATTCTGCTAGCAGCCTTCAGATGAAGATGTAGAACTCTCAGTTCCTGCACCATGCCTGCCTGGATGCTGCCATGCTCCTGCCTTGATGATAATGGACTGAACCTCTGAACCTGTAAGCCAGCCCCAATTAAATGTTGTCCTTATAAGAGTTGCCTTCGTCATGGTGTCTGCGCACAGCAGTAAAACCCTAAGACAGTTTGTATCTTTTATTACCCAATAGTTCCTTAGACAGGAGAGACCCCCAAATATAAACAGGAAGAATTGAAAAATGATATGCTGGGGGCTGGAGAGATGGCTCAGTGGTTAAGAGCACTGACTGCTCTTCCAGAGGTCCTGAGTTCAATTCCCAGCAACCACATGGTGGCTCATAACCATCTGTAATGAAATCCGATGCCCTCTTCTGGTGTGTCTGAAGACAGCTTCAGTGTACTCATATAAATAAAATAAAATCTTTATTTAAAAAAAACGATATGCGCCGGGCAGTGGTGGCCCACGCCTTTAATCCCAGTACTTGGGAGGCAGAGACAGGTGGATTTCTGAGTTCGAGGCCAGCCTGGTCTACAGAGTGAGTTCCAGGACAGCCAGGGCTACACAGAGAAACCCTGTCTGGAAAAAACAAAATAATAAAAAAACAAAACAAAAAACAATAAAACAAAAAAAAGATATGCTAAGATGTCTCCCAGCTTATTAGAGAGGTTTTTAAAATTTGGATTATTTTATGAAAAAAAGAAAAAAGATGAAGCTGGCAGGCAGGAGGGCCTGAATCTTATCTCAATGCACGGAGAATTTTAACTGACTCTCGTCTGTCCAACGCATGGCAGCACCTGTATGTCTGGCTTTGCAAGGACCCTTGGTTTCATTTACGGCTTATCTGGGCATTCATTCTTCTGCTGAAGCACAATGCTATTTTGCTTTCCGGTTCCCTGGACCAGAATCAAATCTGTCACCTTGGAAATGAAGTGCTGAGCAGAAAGGTTGCCCTAGCAACTGTTCGTTCCAAGATATAAAGTAGGCCAGATAATTTTACCTCAGCTCTTTCAGAAAGATAAATTAATCACCAAACCATACACGGAATAAAACTGCTCTAGCCATTTGATGAGCCTAGAATTCAGAGCTCTGTATTGATAATTGAGAGAGAGAGAGAGAGAGAGAGAGAGAGAATTAGTCTGCGTAATTGACAGCATCCATCATCAACTTATCCTCCTCATCATCATCACCATCATCTCCATCATCACCACCACCATCATCATGATGTAGCATCCCTTCTAGAGCTTCTGCCTTGTCCTCTGGGTTCTATACATAGCTTTGTGCCTTTGTTCATCATCTCCATCATCTACTCCTGGAGGACCATGAGAGGTCCGTGATCTATGATGACTACTCCTCATGTCCTAGGCTCTGAAGAAAGCATTTGATGTCATTAATGCATCCATCCGGAATCCTAGCGCATCCTGTGAGGTATCCATCTACCTCATCATTTAGCTGGCAGAGAGATCAGTGATACTGTTTAAATCATATTCTCCTGAGTTTTATATCCCCAGCACTCAGGAGACCGATCAAGAGTACAGCTGCAAGTTCAAAGCCAGCCTGGGCCGCATAGTGAGACCCTCTCAAAAACAAATAAAGGAAAAAATAGAAACAACCCAGCAAACAAACAACAAATCCAGGAGGATTAAACATAAATTGACTGGTGGGAAAAATAAAAATATTTAAATGACATTTATTACAAATGATTATAGATATGGATTAGATAGAGGTAAGATATAGATTAGATTAGATGATACAGATATAGGTGTGGTATAGATACATATATAGGGGTGTGTGTGTATACACCCCTATACCATATATGTGTGTGTAGAGGTGTATATGTATTTATATATGTCTGTTAATCTATACATATGCCTATGTGTGTCTACAATATATGTATATCTACCTATACATATCTATACACACATATATACACATATACGTACACATATACATACACATACACACAAATATATATATGGAGTGATGGAATAGCCAGGCCTTTTTTTTGAGACATTCAAACCCTTTGTTCATTTCTTTAGGTCCTAACCACAGTGAGTCACACTGTGCACAACGGTGTTCATGCCTGCATTTTCACTCGGGCGTCCACCAACATCACAGAGTGGCAGCAAACACCATTTTTTTTTTTTTTTGAACTTTGGATCTAAAATGTGGATGACAATCAATACTCCAGTAACACACTTTGATGGGTTTTTGAGTGATCTTGTTAACACGCCTCTCTGCCACTCAGTTATGTGGCACGGTCTTCACTGGTTCTGTGGAGCTTACAGATGTCTCCATCTGAAGCAGGTACTCTTAAGATTCAGCACTCTGCAGTTTGGACAGCTGCGACTTCCAGAACACTGATCTGTCTGTATTCAGAGTCCCTGGGAGACCCACAGAGCTCTGCATTTTCATCGGACCTGTCCCATCAGAGCCTTTCCTTGGCTAGTTTGGGACTGAGTGCTCAGATAGTTAATGGAAATCACGGAAATCTATGAATTTGGTCTAAGTTCAACGACAACATGTCTAATAATAAATTTCACAGTTTCCTCAGTTCCACATTGTGAGATTACTCCTGATGTCATCCAGTAAATTCTTTGATTTACATCAAAAAATTAATAGCTGTACACACAACTACACCTGTTATTTTTTTCTTCATTTAGCATGTATCTGTATTTGTGACCATGTTTCCATGTAATGATGATCTTTGGATAAATTTTAATAATATTTGCTAATACAAGCTGTGGAGCTGGGCACATGGCTCACAGAGCTTTACTGCTCTTCCCAGAGGACGTGAGTTTGAATTCCAACAGCCATGCCAGATGTGACCCACAGCTTCCTGCACCTCCAGCTCCAGGGGATGTAATACCCTCTTCTGGCCTCCATGGACACCTGCACACACGTGCACAGACCCAACACAGACCTACAGGCCTACACATACACATTTTAAAACATCTTTTAAAAATACTATGTTAAACTGTAACAGTTTATTGATCTGTTCCTCCCGTTTGGGGGACAACTTACATGGAATTCTGAGTGTTCATTTCCCTCTATCTTGCTGGTGCCACTAAGACTGAAATAGCAGCAGACACACAAACCAAATAAAAACTTGCCTTTTTATGTTACTGTGTGAAAGCGGCATGGTTTCATTTCAGTGTTCAGCTACTTTGCCATGTTTGAATTATAAATCTCTTAAAAATTCTCCTCACATTATTCATAGTCAGGAAACTCCTCCGCCAACTGACAACCTCTTCCTTCATCCCACGCGTTTCTAAGGAGACATATTTAGCAGACTCTAAGATTCATATTTTAATATCAAACTGCCGAAAAGATGTCTGCGGCCTCTGTTTTAGCTTTTCATATTATTCAATAAGTGATTAGTTGGTGCATGTATTATGTCAGCAAATATAATTTGTGTGTGTGTGTGTGTGTGTGCGCATGCACACACGTGTATGTCATGAAAGTAGGGCACACATGTGTCACAGTGTGCATGTAGAGGAGAGAGGACAGCCTTGTGGATTAGATCCTCTCTCCCTTTATGTGGGTCATAGTGAATCAAGCTCAGGTGGCTAGGCTTGGACAGAAACTGACATCATTCACTGAGCCGTCACTGACCCCAGCAGGCAATACTCAGAGAAACAAAATAAAGTGGACTGGAGAGATGGCTCCTCAGGTAAGAGCACTGGCTTCTCTTCCAGAAGTCCTGAGGTTCATTTCTAGTACCTTTGTGCTAGCTTATAACCATCTGTAAACCCCAGTTCCAGAGGATTCGACAGGCTCTTCTGGTCTGTGAGGTACCAGACTCAGACGAGGTACCTAGACATGCATGTAGGCAAAATACCCATACATGTAAATAAGAGTAAACTACAGTTTAATGGTCAGTTTAGTTTTCCATATAACAAAAATTATAATTAAATGTGTTTGCTATAATGGGATTGAATGAAAATGTAGGTAGGGATTGCCTCTGTCGTTTTTGGTAGAGGATAAGTTCAATAATAGTAATTATTATTATTACTATTATTGTAGTAATGTTATCATAAAGCTAATTTTTGGTTCTTAGTTCAAGTTATTTCCTCTAACAGTGGGACAATGTTATCAGCCCATTTTTTGCCCACCCAAGGTTTCTAGAAGTTTCTGCCTGTCTAGTCCCTTACTGGTCTCTCTAATCTCTGTCTCTCTATCTTGTGGTGCTCCCACTCTCAGCCCCCACACTACAGCTCTAGTGTGCCACCCTCTTGATTCACTGCTTGCCTCCAAGGGATGTTTATTGATATGAACGTGAGGAGGTCTCTAGTTTTGCCTCAGAGAACTAAAGTAAATGATGCTGCAGGCTTCCTCTCATTACCAGATACTGTCTGGAAGGGATTCCCCCAGCCCAGTTCCAAAAGTACTAGGGAAGGCATTTCCAAGGGGGGCTGCAATCACACACCTCTATATCCTCTCATACAGGACCTCAGCTTCTTCCTGAACCCAGCCTGTTCCTCTGAAAAGCTAGGCAGCCATTACTCTGATCCCCTAAGCTCTGGAATGCCCCTTATGACACTGAATTTGACATCATAAAGAAGGGATAGCACCTGGTCTCTTAAGTGGCCACCATGTTGTAAAAACTAAGACCAAAGACTGAAGTTGTGGAGTATGTGTTTGTGTTTCCCGAATCCTGCGTGCAGAAAGGAAGGAGAGTGGGTACCCACAAGTGAGATTTGAACAGCTACAGTCAAGTCCACGATGGCCGTGCAACCTGTGAAGTCTCGATCTACCAAACTGGGAAGTACAATATGAGTTTGCTTTTGGTTAAGTAGGTCAAGAGTCAAGATCTGACTAAGCACTTTTTAGTACTGAGTAATCATTGAGCCCTAACATGTAAACTAAGAGAGACATAGACAGGGTATTTTCCTGCCAGGACACAGAAAATATGTCTTTTATTTTGTTGGGATTGATATTTTTCTTCTCAAGTTTTTGTGACATTGCTCTCATTTTGAGGGATGATTTTCTTTGTTTTTTTTTTTTTTTTTTTTTTTACAAACTTATGCAATCTTCTATTTGAAAGCCCAGGCATTTCACCTTTAACCCCCTGTTCTGTTCCCTTCCCTTTGAAAGGCAAGCTCAGAGCCACATGCTGACTCCCTGTGGTTTCTAAGAGCACCTAAGCTCTTAGCATTATACCTGCTATCTCCCATTTTCTAAACCTTTACCTCCTTTATTTGCATGAGCCCTGATGATTTCATTTGAGAGCAACTATACATTGTTTAAAAGAATTAAACAATAAAATCTTTTAAAAGTCTTGCCTACCTCCTGTAACTCTCAAGTTCTACAAATACCTATTTCTAATAGTTTTAACCTCAATGTTATGCATGTTTTAGATACTTTTGGGGGTAGTTGAGGTGTCACAAGTAAGGTCTAGGATTCTATGTCACGTTTGGTCTGTTTGTTCTGAGACAGGGTTTCTCTGTGTAGCCCTGGCTGTCCTGGAACACACTCTGTAGACCAGGCTGGCCTCAAACTCAGAAATCCACCTGCCTCTGCCTCCCGAGTGCTGGGATTAAAGGCGTGCGCCACCACTGCCTGGCCCCATATTACCTTTATGTTTCTTTTTAATGCCTCAATACAAAAAGACTAAACCATATCTCTCCCCAGAACTGGACTGTTAAAGCAAATACTCAAAATACTGCAACCTTTGTTCTGGGGACAGAAAACGGAGCTTGGGAGGCTACTGTTACATCTTGACAGGTAGTAGCTTAACCTTTGAATTGGCTGCACACATGCCCTCCCCTACGGTGTGAGCTGACCCAGTGAAAAAGATGATTCACAGCCATACCCTCTGTGCAAGGACCCGGACCCTCCCAAGCACTCAGGCTGGCCAGGCCCCACCCTTATCAAACAGCTTAACTTTGATCAGCACCAATCACCATTGTTAATGAGGGGTGTCTTTCCATCTTCTTTTGCAGTTTTAAGCTATAGATACAGACGCCATTTGTAAAGCCTCTGCGTGCATGAATTCATGCACACATGTGCACTCGAGCACGCACACATGCACACATGCTCATGCATGCAAGCATTCACACACATGTACGGGTGTGCACACGCGAGTATACACACACACACAATGCAGCAGATGTTGCTCCTTGAATGACGTCCCTCTTTAATTCCATTCTTTTGACATTTCCATTACTTCCCATTGAGGTTTCTAAATCTCCATCCATATAACCTTCTATCGCCTATTTATCTGTGGGGTTCTTTTGTCTGCGCGCTACATTATGGGGGACGTCTATACATTATTTCACAAGTCATTTTTTAAATGATTACGCCTACTTTCAACTTTATTCAATCAGTAAAGATTATTTCTATATTTCAGTTCCAATGTCATTTTCCCAAGATTCAAAAATGTGCGGCAATTTCTTCTTAGATTTTCAATAAGCTCTCATCTGTCTTTAAGCAGCTTATTGAAACCAAACAAATGGTTGACACCAAACAAATGGTTCTATCTCAGTCAGGAGCAAAGTCTCAAACAAGCACAGCTAAGAAAGGGTGAGGAACAATTTCCTCCTTGCAGGAGATAAAGGCAACAAAGTGGTCATTTATACATGTTATTATGCACACATATGATAGCCAGATGAAGAAAATGTGGGGCTTCCTGGGAACTTCATACATATTCACACAGGGAACCACTTGGGTAGGTGTGTTCCTAATCCTGAGCATGCTTAGCTTGGGGTCAATTTTCTTTTCTTTTTTTTTTAATTTTATTTTTCATACTTTATTTACATTTCAAATGTTTCTCCCTTTCTAGATCGCCCCTTTGGAACCTCCCCATTTCCTCCCCCTCCCCCTGCCTCTATGGGGGGTATTCTCCCACCCACCCACCCACCCACTCTTATCTTCCCTCCTTGGCATTCTCCTATACTGGGGGATCTAACACCCTCAAGCCCAAGGGCCTCTCCTCCCCCTGATGGCTAACAAGACCCTCCTCTGCCACATATGTGGCCAGCACCATGGGTCCCTCCCTGTGTATTCTTTGGTTGGTGGATCAGTCTACAGGAGTATCGGGAGGGTCAGGCCAGTTGCCACTGTTGCTGCCTCCCTGGGGATGCAAGCTCCCTCAGCTCCTTCAGACCCTTCTCCAAGTCCTCCATCTGGGACCTCACACTCAGCCCTACTGTTGCTGCGAAGTGACTCTTGGGTATTCTGAACTTTTGGGCTAATAACCACTTATCAGTGAGTACATACCATGTTCATTCTTTTGTGACTGCATTACCTCACTCAGGATAATATGTTTAAGTTCCATCCATTTGTCTGCGAATTTCATGAAGTCATTGTTTTTAATAGCTGAGTAGTATCCCATTGTGTAAATGTACCACATTTTCTGTATCCATTCCTCTGTTGAGGGACATCTGGGTTGTTTCCAGCTTCTGGCTATTATAAATATGGCTGCTATGAACATAGTGGAGCATGTGTCTTTATTACATGTTGGAGCATCTTCTGGGTATATGCCCAGGAGTGGAATAGCTGGGTCCTCAGGTAGTATTATGTTCATTTTTCTGAGGATCCACCAAACTGATTTCCAGAGAGGTTGTATCAGCTTGCATTCCCACCAGCAATGGAGGAGTGTTCCTCTTTCTCCTCATCCTTGCCAACGTCTGCTGTCACCTGAGTTTCTGATCTTAGCCATTCTGATTGGTGTGAGGTGAAATCTCAGGGTTGTTTTGATTTGCATTTCCCTGATGACTAAGGATGTTGAACATTTCTTTAGGTGCTTCCCAGCCATTCGCGCTTCCTCAGTTGAGAATTCTCTGTTTAGCTCTCTTCCCCATATTTTGATAGGGTTATTTGGATCTCTGGAGTCTAGCTTCTTGAGTTCTTTGTATACATTGGATATTAGCCCTCTATCAGATGTAGGATTGGTAAAGATCTTTTCCCAATCTGTAGGTTGCCGTTTTGTCCTATTGACAGTGTCCTTTGCCTTACAGAAGCTTTGTAATTTTATGAGGTCCCATCTGTTGATTCTTGATCTTAGAGCACAAGCCATTGGTGTTCTGTTCAGGAACTTTCCCCCTGTGCCCATGTGTTCGAGACTTTTCCCCATTTTCTCTTCTATTAGATTCAGTGTATCTGGTTTTATGTGGAGGTCCTTGATCCACTTGGACGTGAGCTTTGTACAGGGAGATAGGAATGGATCAATTCACAGTCTTCTACATGTAGACCGCCAGTTGAACCAGCACCATTTGTTGAAGATGCTGTCTTTTTTTCCACTGGATGGTTTTAGCTCCTTTGTCAAAGATCAAGTGACCATAAGTGTGTGGGTTAATTTCTGGGTCTTCAATTCTATTCCATTGATCTGCCTGCCTGTCACTGTACCAATACCATGCAGTTTTTATCACTACTGCTCTGTAGTACAGCTTGAGGTCAGGGAGGCTGATTCCCCCAGAAGTCCTTTTATTGTTGAGAATAGTTTTTGCTATCCTGGGTTTTTTGTTATTCCATATGAATTTGAGAATTGCTCTTTCTAAGTCCATGAAGAATTGAGTTGAGATTTTGATGGGGATTGCATTGAATCTGTAGATTGCTTTTGGCAGGATGGCTATTTTAACCATATTAATCCTGCCAATCCATGAGCATGGGAGATCTTTCCATCTTCTGAGGTCTTCTTCGATTTCTTTCTTCAGAGACTTGAAGTTCTTGTCATACAGATTTTTCCCTTGTTTGGTTAGAGTCACACCAAGATATTTTATATTGTTTGTGACAATTGTGAAGGGTGTCATTTCTCTAATTTCTTTCTTAGCCTGTTTATCCTTTGAGTATAGGAAGGCTACTGATTTGCTTGAGTTAATTTTGTATCCAGCCACTTTTCTGAAGGTGTTTATCAGCTGTAGCAGATCTCTGGTGGAGTTTTTCGGGTCACTTACATCTACCATCATATCATCTGCAAATAGTGATATTTTGATTTCTTCTTTTTCAATTTGTATCCCTTTGACCTCCTTTTGTTGTCTGATTACTTTAGCTAGAACTTCAAGTACTATATTGAATAGATAGGGAGAGAGAGGGCAGCCTTGCCTAGTCCCTGATTTTAGTGGGATTGCTTCGTGTTTCTCTCCATTTAGTTTGATGTTGGCCACTGGTTTACTGTATATTGCTTTTACTATGTTTAGCTATGCTCCTTGAATTCCTGATCTTTCCAAGACTTTTATCATGAAGGGATGTTGAACTTTGTCAAATGCTTTTTCAGCATCTAATGAAATGACCATGTGGTTTTTTTTTTTCTTTGAGTTTGTTTATGTAGTGGATTACATTAATGGATTTCCGGGTATTGAACCATCCCTGCATCCCTGGGATGAAGCCTACTTGATCATGGTGAATGATCATTTTGATGTGTTCTTGGATTCGGTTTGCAAGAATTTTATTGAGTATTTTTGCATCGATATTCTTAAGGAAAATTGGTCTGAAGTTTTCTTTTATTGTTGGGTCTTTGTGAGGTGTTGGTATCAGTGTAACTGTGGCCTCATAGAATGAACTGGGTAGTGTTCCTTCCGTTTCTATTTTGTGGAATAGATTAAAGAGTATTGGTATTAAGTCTTCTTTGTAAGTCTGATAGAATTCTGCTCTAAACTCATCTGGTCCTGGGCTTCTTTTGGTTGGGAGACTTTTAATGACTGCTTATATTTCTTTAGGGGTTATGGGACTGTTTAGATGATTTATCTGATCCTGATTTAACTTTGATAATTGGTATCTGTCTAGAAACTTGTCCATTTCCTCCAGATTTTCTAATTTTGTTGCGTATAGGCTTTTGTAGTAGGATCTGATGATTTTTTTTTAATTTCCTCAGAATCTGTTGTTATATCTCCCTTTTCATTTCTAATTTTGTTAATTTGCATACTGTCTCTGTGCCCTCTGATTAGTCTGGCTAAGGGTTTATCTATCTTGTTGATTTTCTCAAAGAATCAGCTCCTGGTTTTGTTGATTCTTTATATAGTTCTTTTAGTTTCCACTTGGTTGATCTCAGCCCTTAATTTGATTATTTCCTGCCTTCTACTCCTCTTGGGTGTATTAGCTTCTTTTTGTTCTAGAACTTTCAGGTGTGCTGTTAAGCTGCTAGTATATGCTCTCTCCAGTTTCTTTTTGGAGGCATTCAGAGCTATGAGTTTTCCTCTTAACACTACTTTCATTGTATCCCATAGGTTTGGGTATGTTGTACTTTCATTTCATTAAATTCTAGGAAGTCTTTAATTTCTTTCTTTCTTTCTTCCTTGACCAAGTTATCATTAAGTAGAGCATTGTTCAGCTTCCATGTGTATGTGGGCTTTCTGTTGTTGTTGTTGCCATTGAAGACCAGCCTTAATCCGTGGTGATCTGATAGGAGGCATGGGATTATTTCAATCTTCTTATATCTGTTGAGGTTTGTTTTGTGACCAATTATATGATCAATTTTGAGGTACCATGAGGTGCTGAGAAGAAGGTATATTCTTTTGATTTAGGATGAAATGTTCTATAGATATCTGTTAAACCCATCTGGTTCATAGCATCTGCTAATTTCACTGTGTCTCTGTTAATTTATGTTTCCAAGATCTGTCCATTGTTGATAGTGGGATGTTGAAGTCTCCCACTATTATTGTGTGAGGTGAAATATGTGCTTTGAGTTTTAGTAAAGTTTCTTTTATGAATGTGGGGGCTCTTGCATTCGGGGCATCGATGTTCAGAATTGAGAGTTCTTCTCGGTAGATTTTTCCTTTGATGAGTATGAAGTGTCCTTCTTTATCTTTTTTGATGACTTTTGGTTGAAAGTCAATTTTAACCGATATTAGAGTGGCTACTTCAGCCTGTTTCTTGGGGCCATTTGTCTGGAAATTTGTTTTCCAGCCCTTTACTCTGAGGTAGTGTTTGTCTTTAACACAGAGTTGCGTTTCCTGGATGCAGCAAAATGCTGGGTCCTGTTTATGGATCCAGTCTGTCAGTCTATGTCTTTTTATTGTGGAATTGAGACCATTGATGTTAAGAGATATTAAAGAACAGCGATTGTTGTTTCCTGTTATTTTCGATGTTGTTTATATATTTGTGTGGCTATCTTCTTTTGAGTTTGTTGAAAGATTACTTTCTTGCTTTTTCTTGGGTGTAGTTTCCCTCCTTGAGTTGGTGTTTTCCATCTATTATTCTTTGTAGGGCTGGGTTTGTGGAAACATACTGTGCAAATTTGGATTTGTCATAGAATATTTTGGTTTCACCATCTATGATTATTGAGAGTTTTTCTGGGTATAGCAGCCTGGGCTGGCATTTATGTTCTCTTAGAGTCTGTATGAGAACTGCCCAGGATCTTCTAGCTTTCATAGTCTGGTGAGAAGTCTGGTGTAATTCCGATAGGTCTGCCTTTATATGTTACTTGCCCTTTTCCCCTTACTGCTTTTAATATTCTTTCCTTATTTTGTGTATTTGGTGTTTTGACTATAATGTGACAGGAGGAATTTCTTTTCTGGTCCAGTCTATTTGGCGTTCTGTAGGCTTCTTGTATATTTATGTTCATCTCTTTCTTTAAGTTAGGGAAGTTTTCTTCTATAATTTTGTTGAAGATATTTACTGGTCCTTTAAGTTGGGAATCTTCACTTTCTTCTATATCTATTATCTTCAGGTTCTGTCTTCTCATTGTATCCTAGATATCTTGGACGTTTTGGGTTAGGAGCTTTTTGGATTTTGTGTATTCTTTGACTGTTGTGTCCATGTTTTCTATGGTATCTTCCACACCTGAGATTCTCTCTTCCATCTCTTGTATTCTGTTGGTGATACTTGCATCTATGACTCCTGATTTCTTTCCTATGTTCTCTAACTCCAGGGTTGTCTCCCTTTGTGATTTCTTTATTGTTTCTATTTCTGTTTTTAATTCCTGAATGGTTTTGTTTATTTGTTTGATTGTGTTTTCCTGTAATTCTGCCATTTGATTGTGTTTTCCTGTAATTCTTTAAGGGATATTTGTATGTCCTCTTTAAGGGCTTCCAGTTGTTTACCTGTGTTCTCTTGTATTTCTTTAAGGGAGTTATTTATTTCCTTCTTAAAATCTTCTATCATCCTCTTGAGATGTGATTTTAAGTCTGAGTCTTCCTTTGCTGATGTGTTGGGGTATCCAGGGCTGGCTGTGGTGGGAGAGCTGGGTTCTGATGAAGACAAGTAGTCTTGGTTTCTGTTCCTTGTGTTCTTGCCCTTGCCTTTCACCATCTGGTTATCTCTGGTGTTAGCTGGTCTTTCTCTCTCTGACTATGGCTTGTTGTTCCTGCAAGCCCGGGTGTCAATACTCCTTGGAGACCAGTTCTCTCTGAGAGGAATTTGGTTTTGGAGCGTTGTGGTGCAGGGTCAGCTCTGGGGTGCAGACAGAAACAAGAAGGATCTAATCCCCAGCTGACCCTTGTTTCCTGTGTCCTGATGGCTCTGCAAGGGTCTCTCTTGGTCCAGTGAATTTGAAAAGAAGTGGTGGTCTTTCCTGTGCTTAAAGGTGTGTTGGCACTCCTGGTATACCAGCTCTCTCTTGGCACTATTTGAATATGGAGCCCTGTGTCACAGGATCTGCTCTCCAGCCACCGAAAGAAAGCAGATCCCTGTTCCTCAGTCCCTGTGACCTGGGAATTCCAGGTGGGACCCTCTGATCAGTCAGTCTTGTCCCCACTCCTGGGAGGCTAGCTTTCTCCCAGCGCTATTTGGCTATGGAGCCCTGGTGGCCTAGGCAGAGGTCTCCCTCCACAGATGGAAACCAGAAGGCTCTTACCTCCCTGCTGTTTCTTAGTCCCTGCATCTGGGGCCTTCCTCCCGCTGGCTTTTCCACACACGTGGGCAGCTCGCTTTCTCCTGGCCTTGTTTGGCTATGGAGCCCTGGTGGCCCAGGCAGAGGTCTCCTGCTACAGGTGGAAACCGGCAGGCTCTTATATCCCGGCTGTTCCTCAGTCCCTGCATCTGGAGTCCTCACAACTGCCTGGGGTCAATTTTCAAGATGGAAAGTTGCCCATCAGATTTCTGAGCACGCTTATGGCCTGGAGTATAGGACCTTGAAAGGCAGTCTGGTTTCTGTTTGAGCTAAGGTTTAAAACCCTGTTGACCCAGCAAGGGATAACCATGCAGGGGACAGTAAGTGTTTTGCCACGCTCCTGGGACCCAGGCTCCTGACATGAGGCTGCAGCTCTCCATAGTTATGTGACCATCAGTCACGAAAGGGCAAAGCCCTAAACCTCTCCACAGGTAGAGGTGTGGTCACGTAGCCTCAAGGCATCTCCATTTTAATGAGGTACCTAGAGGCTTAGCCAACAAACTCCCCTTCCCAGACACTCCTCCCTGCAAAAGGTATTTAACCTCAGGCCTGCCCTGAGAAAGTGGGATACAGTTTTACTCATCCCCCTCTCTGCCATGACAATAAACGCCTTAAACCCATGGACTGTCTCTTTTCATTGGGATCCCCTGTAGGGAACGATGGAACAGGCCTTTGTCTAAAGAGCAGCATCTAGTCTCCCACAGAAGGCCTCTCAGCACTCCCAGTCATGGCCTCCACCAAGCCAAACCAGCTAGCCGCTGACAAGCCAAGGACTTGCTCCCTTGCAGGACCCAGCCGGAGATCTCCCCGCCTTTCCCCCTTGGCCCTGGGCTAGATCCAGCCTGCGGGCCCCCACTCCATTCTCAGCTCTTCCGTGGCACCCAGCAGCATCTGGGGTGTCTAAGAGCCTTAGAACCAGATAGAGCCAGTATTTCCCCCTCCCACCCCGTGGTGTCCTGCGGCTTCTTACAGCCTGACACCCACCCAGCGGTGCTGTGGGGTGAGCCATGGGGTGAGTCAAACTTTATGCATCTTGCCTCCCCCCAGTGGCCCAAACCCTGGGGTGGACACGGGATCCCACCATTTAATCCAACACTGGAGCATGTATTCAAAAGGTTCAAATGAGCCCTCAGTGTATGGGTCTTGTAGAGAAAGGCCTGGCTCAGTCCTTGGTAGTGAAGTTATGTGAAGTTAGTACCTTCTTTCAAAGGGATCCTTACACAGGGCTAACCTTGGTCACTGAGCCCAGGCTGGACCCTTGGTCTATAGATCTCTCCTAGTCTTACCTCCTTGGAGCTGGGCTCCTACTGCATGCCATCAGCAACCCACAGCTTCCCCCTAGTTTGCCTGTTTACATTTCTCTTCAACTTCTATAACTATTCATGTACAGTTTCTTCTTTCTTTCTTTGCACTAGTTTCTTAATATAATATATGTTGGCACAGTTTTAGAAGGTGGGGGGTATAACAGCATAAACTGTATTATCTTGATTGAAAGTAAAAGGACTTCTTTATTAAAGGTAATTTCTCAGGGCTGGAGAGATGGCTTAGTGGTAGAGATGGCTCAGTGGTTAGGAGAACTTGTTTCTCTTGCAAAGGACCAGTCTTCAGTTCCCAGCTCCCATATGATGATTCCTAACACCTATAACTTCAGTTCCAGAGGATCTAATGCCCTCTTCCAATCTTCACAGGTACCACGTATGCAAGTGATGCACGTGAACACACACACACACAAGCAAAACACATAAAATGCATAAATCTAAAAACTAATTTCTCTCGTTTCCAGAATGCTTGCCTATTCCTGTGGTTGGGATCAAGTGCAGTTTAAAACATCAAAAGCATAGTTTGGTATTTACCCACGAGGCATTTTCATTTAATATTATATATGAATTATTAACCTGGAAAATATTATATTTTATTATACATAATATGTATATACATATATATGTATATAAAATTGGGTCCTATTTATTATTGCCTATGCTTACCAACTTAATAGACACCTCTAGAGATTATATTCAGTTATGACAAGGGTTTCCTGAAGCAATTTTTTTCTGTTGGTTTTGTTTCCTGGTAGAGATTTTTAATATGTGTAGTTACTAAAATTGAGGGGAGTTAGTAATTATATCTCTTATTCTTACTTCTAAGATTTATTGTATTCTAGTTTTCTACACTTACAGTGAGGTTTTTATAGTTTTTAATGTATCCACATACATGCACCTCTGAAGGCTCCCGTGGACCTGCTGAGTGACACTCTCCTTTCTGTTGATGTTGCTGTGTAGGTGTTCCCTCTGGCACATGTGTGCAACAACAGCAATAAGATGATATTAATTAACCCCCATGGAATCAACCTCAATATCTACAAGCAAAATGTGGATCAGGCCATCAAATCCTATGAGAGGTGAGTATGAATCATGGACATGCTCAACAGAGAATTTCTTTGGGCTTCTTCCCTCTTGTGTTTAGCTTGGATTGCTTCTTCTGAAACAGCAATTATAAAATGGCCCCATATCAACACCATCCTCAAAGTAAGAGCTCATGCAGGGTCTCTCCCTGGGTGCTGGACAATACTTCAGGCTCCTGAGCAGATCTTTCCAACAGACTCTTAAATATGCCAATTTCCCATCCCAAACTCTGTAGAAATCTTGTGTTTCCAGGAAGTTTTCTCTTAGCACAATGGAATTGATCAGGTTGGCACCTAACGCTTTGAAAAGTAGCTAGCAAAGACCACAGTAGTGAGACCCTGGAGATGGGTCTCCCATTCACCCACCCACAGAGCGGGAATGAGCAGGAGAGCAAACAGTGTTTGACCAAAGCTTGGGCAGATTTTGCTTTCCTGTAACATTTCTCTAAATACAAAACAAGTACGCACACAGAATTTACATAAATGCACAAATACAAAACGAGTATGCACACACAAACTTTGGGAATTACAAGTCATTTCCAGTATCTGGGAAGGGGTACCTTGACTAGGGGCAAGTGCTTTTGACAGATGAGAGCTGAGTGTCCATGATCCTGATAAATCGGTAGCCAGTAAAGGGGAACCTTGGAACCAGTTCCCTGTGATCACTGAGGTGTAACTCTGTACGTATAGATTATTTATCTGCTTTTGCATCAAGATGGTGACTATGTTGACTACAGAAAGAATTCTACACTCAAACAGTTTCTGTGCCCATGCTGAGATGGCCCATGCCTTTTCTCAGGGACAGATGACCTGGTTGTCACCCTTGCGTATGACCTAACCACCTACACACCGACCTAGAATCAGTCCTTAGTGTGCATACTTTGGTGAACTTTGAAGGTACCCAGCTTCTTTGGGAAGCATATTCTAGATTCTGGAAGCTCCACAGTTGGGTTTTCATCATTTCCACATGAGAAAGATAAGTTCTAGACATATAGAGGTTGGCGACCTGGCCAGACCCCCACTGATCCACCCATTGTAACGCAGGGGGAAGCAGCTCTACTGTGTGCTCAGAGCCAGACTCCTGCCCACAGGGAGTCTCAGCCAACCCACAGAAAGAACTTTCCCCAGCCCTGGTCTCCTTCCTATCAGCCTCCTTCACTGCTCCCCCCACCCCAAAGGCACGTGAGCCCCTTCAGTGGTCTTTATAGAGTCCTCAGCCCAGGGTGAGCGTCCCCATCCAAGATGAAAGAATCAGGAGAATTTCAGGACTTCTTCTGTATCTTTGATATTTGCATAACATAAAATGGGGTACCCTTGGAATTGGGCTGGAGTCCAAACTTATTTATTTATTTATTTACTTATTTAAAATTATTTCATACCAGAAACAAAGTTTCCTGGGATGGATGGATTTCCCAGTTGTCACACTGGCGTGCAATAAGGTTGCGATTTGAGTTTTGTTGTTGTTTTGGATTAGGGATGCTCCACCTGCTTCCCTACCCCCACCTCCCCATCTTTCTGCCTTCCATCTTTATCTAGATAGCAAGATGAGCTATCCTAAGCTCTCTGTTCTCCCTGGGTCTGGAGCCTCCATAAAGTTCTGTCTTTAAGACACTGTTAATCTGCTGGCCCACAACTGGTCCTTATTCCTCGGGGCCTCTGCTCTGAGGCCTCTCCACACCCCTCTCTACCCTCTACCCCATTGTGGACTTGTCACTCTCAGCTACTGCCCACAGCTCGTTGACTTTCTAGTCCACTAGCTTACAGCTGGGCCAGCCTGGTGCTCCCGTTCATCTCTTTCTATCAAAGGCCTGTGCATGCATTTGGCTATTTGAAATTCATTCAAATTAGATATAATCCCAGCTTAGTTATTAAAATGCTCAAATTGGATTTGTGTATTCAAATGCAATAAATTCCCATTCAAATTCTAATGTAGTTTGCCTGAATAATTCAGATATTTGAGTCCTGTAATTACGTGGTCTATAGACATCTGGTATAGAGCCACAATTGAGCACTCGGAGGACAGGCCGTGCTTGCACATTTCATCCTTAGCCTTGGTGCCTACGAGTAGTCAAGCTTGTGACTTTCATGAAAGCGGCTAGCTTAATTCCAGAAGCCACACTACAGGGCTGTTGGGAGGACTGAAATATCACACACAAGAAGCATTCCTTGTGGATCTGCCCCATCCTGAATCTGCTGATCCTAGAATAACCTGTGAATATGCACAGCACAGTGGTCCTTGGGCTCTTCTTGCCATGCTGACATTTACCTGAGGATTTCAGAAAGGAAGGGAAGCCCTGTTCCCAGGCCCTGAGAGAGATGCAAAACACAGACTTAGTGACTTGTCCCCAGAGTCACTCTCACGAACACTTCTGCTAACCCTAGAGGAATTTTGCTGCTACAAGTTGAACAAAATCTTCTAGAAGTTCCAAACCTCAAATGCTCCAAATTTTTTGAGTGCCCATAACAATGGCATATGCGGTAAATCTCGCTCCGGATCTCATGTGAAAGACCACAGTTAGAAGGTGGGGGTATGCACTAATAATTGTAAATTTACTTCTGGGCTGCGTGTATAGGTAGACAAAAAACCATAAACTTTGTCTTTGGACTTGTGTCCCATCCTTAAGATCTCATTATGTTACATGTAGATATATTTCAAAACCTAAAATCCCAAGCATTTATGGGCCCAAAACTTTTGGATAAGAGATACTCAACTTGTACTTTCAGTAATAATAATTTTTTACATTAATGACACCCGCTCTAGTTTGGTATTTAATATTTAAGTTTATTTGTTTAATTGATATCAGGTTTATTGCCTTGGTGTTTAAGTTATTTAATATTAGTTCAGTAGCATTAATGGTAGCAATATATTTAGAACCAAAACTTCC
This sequence comes from Rhynchomys soricoides, assembly GCA_019843965.1. Lineage (NCBI taxonomy): Eukaryota > Metazoa > Chordata > Mammalia > Rodentia > Muridae > Rhynchomys > Rhynchomys soricoides. The sequence continues at coordinate 23,764 of JADRCH010009709.1, forward strand.
TGGGCCTTTGTGTGCAATAGAAGTTGAAGAATTTTGTTTGTATAAATGTCAGTTCCAATTTTTTTCTTAATTTTATCTGTGTGCAACTTTCTCATTGTGTATAAATGATAAGCAATGGACTGCACTGTCCACAGTCAGTACCACATCTCTGTCGTGTTTTTCCCCAAAGTAAGCCAATGTCACTTTGAAAATAAATGGTATCATAAATCCATAAACCAGTCAAGCTAGGGATGACTAAGCAAACAGAAGTTCACAGGATGATATAAATGGAGTTATTTTGGACCCAATGTTCACGGGTAGGTGTCCTTCTGTCCTTCTGATTTCAAGAGTCGAGGCTTTGTGTATCTGAACGTAAGCTTGGATGTTTCTAAGGCTGTTTGAATTCAGAGCCAGTGTTTTTCTTGCAGCTTATTTTGATTGCCGGAAGTCAAGATCACAGCCCTCACACCCACAGGAGGTCTCAGTTCTAGTCTAGCTCTGGGGCTGTGCTTGAGACAACTCTGTCTAAGGTCGTCTCTTTGCTGCCGGTCACACTTATGATGTGCCAATAGTTACACGTTGCTTTGTAGACGAGTCATTTCTTGCTGTAGCAAGCCAGTGGATGCAAACAAGCAGCCAGAATTAAGGATCTGGACCAGAAGAAAGCTTTCAAATCCAATATGCCTTGGCACCCCACCCAATGATGACTCTGCCACAACCAATCCACCAACTCACTAAAGCATTAAAATGTTAACAATACCCATGGACAAGAGGTGACACAGATGTTATGGATATGTGCCCCCGGGAAATATTTTCTAAAGGACTGTGTTAAAATGTGATCCATGCTATCTAACTGGACCCACATTACCAATGGGCTCTCTGTGTTTCTGGGCTCACCCATCTTCTGATCCAACCGAGGAGAGGAACACTGAGGTGTCTGTGACACTTTACATGTATGCTTTCCTCTTTGTCCCCTCTATGTCCCGGACAGGTGCTGTTGGCCTTGTATCCCTGAGAAAGCAGAGCTTCAAAGGATTCTGCCAAACAGGATCACAGCAGCAGCTGCGTGGGGGGAGGCGGAGGCGGGGGCGGGGGCGGGGGCGGGGAGGGAGGGGCGGGGACTCTGGGCACTGAGCTTGGCCCCAGATCTGTGTTGCCTAAATCCCTTTCCCGCGCCCCTGCCCCCCAGCTTCCGTGCTGCACTGAGTTCGCTTTGAAGTGTAGATAGAAGAGGGCATTGAATATATTTTGAGAAAATCACAGACAACCAAATAGTCTTAGAAGCCCTAATCATTGTTACATGAACCAAGCGACTAAAGAGACCCAGTTTCCTAATGGAACCCAAAGAGTCAAACCTTCAAGTAAGACCGAAGCACTGGCTGGCCTAGATCCCTCTTCCCGGGTCTTTTGATGTTTGAGATGCATTTTTTAAAAAAATGTGTATGAGTGTTTTGCCTGAATATATACGTGCGTGCATGCCTGGCGCCCTTGGAGGTAAGGAGGAGGCATCAGATTCTGCAAGCCCCCATGCGGATGCTGGGAACTGAACCCAGGTCCTCTGTAGAGGCAATAAGTGCTCTTAATGGCCAAACCATCTCTCCAGCCCCCACTCTTCCTAACTTTTTGCCGTCACAGAATCTTTGCTGATGTCAGACACAATACATACACTATGCCCAGACCAGTTCAGAGTCTTCAGAACTACTCTCGTGTCATCCTGAGTTGACCTAGCCCGAAGTCTCACAGGAACGAGAGAAGCTGAGGTCTGGGTCGGAGTACCGAGTACCACGGCTCCCTTGTCATCCCTCCTCAGCCCCCTCGCCCATGACACAAGCAGGGCAGACTAGCACCTCCACCCAAAGTGTATTCTCTGGGCGCTGTGCTAATGCCAACTGGCCCCAGTGGTCACAAGAACCCATCTTGTGGAAGGTGATGTTCCCTATTCCACATGTCTTGGAGCCAGTGTTCTGTCCCCTGCTGTCCACAAAGCCTGAGATGATGACATAGTGTCACAGTCTGGGCTGGGTCCATTGAAAGAAGCATTATTGATTGGTGCCACAGGAAGAGCCACTATGGCAATTCCCTTTCCTCTTGAGCAGATGGCCTCTCTCTGAGGGTATGGTCAGTGATGGGCTTCAGTTCCCCCGCTGACAGCTAGCCAGGTGGATGCTTGAGGTGTTTCTCCTGGCTGCTCATCTTTAGGCTGCCATCCAGAAAACAGGGTGGATAACTGAATCCTGACTTGATGGCTTATAGCCACATGGACTCCATTTGCTCTCAGAATCCAGGCAGAAGAGTATCTGAGGAAGACAAGCTAATGGGGGTAAATCTGTATGGCCCCAAAACTTATTTTTTAAATATAACCTTGTATGACATTTATTGTATGTGCATGTGTGTGCATACATGTATGTGTGTGTGCACATGTCATAACATGGTGCCTATGTGGGAGATGACTTGAGGGAGTCATTTCCTATATTCCATGGGGAAATCAAATTCAGCAGCAAGCATGTTTACCTCTATACCATCTTTCTGCCAATGAGAAACTTCCTAATGCAGAGATGGCAAGGACCAGCTTGCTTGCAACATTTTCTTGACGGCAAAGACTTCTTAGTGATTGATACAACTCCTAGCCAGCCACAGGCCTCCTCAGAGTTCCGTAGGAGGGAGATGTACCTATGTGACCTCTAAGTCAGCGGTTCTTTTTTTTTGTTGTTTTGTTTTGTTTAGTTTTGTTTTTCAAGACAGGGTTTCTCTGTATAGCCTTGGCTGTCCTGGAACTCGCTCTGTAGACCAGGCTGACCTCGAACTCAGAAATCCGCCTGCCTCTGCCTCCCAAGTGCTGGAATTAAAGGCATGCACCACCACTGCCTGGCAAGTCAGCGGTTCTTAACCTGTGGGTCATGATCCATTTAGGGATCACAAATCAGACATTTACATTACTATAAAAAGAGTAGAAAAATTACAGTTTACATAGCAACAAAATAATTTTATGGTTGGGGGTCACCACAGCACGAGAAACTGTATTAAATGTCGCTCATTAGGAAGTTGAGAATAACTGTTTCAGTGTATGTCACTGGTGTGGTCCGGTAAGGGTTGGCGGCTGGCTTGGGCTCCTCTTGTAACCCCCTCATAGCCTGAAGTCAAGTTTTTAACTTGAAATAAGTGTATTGCTCTTAAATTACTGTTGTTGCTTTTTTTTGCTTTCATTTTTTTCAACAGACGCTTAAATAAAATTGTCTGGCAAGCTCTGTCTGAAGAGGAAAAAGAAAAGTAAGTCATTCCATCTCTATCTCAGTTCTGAAATGCCAGTGAAATTTACATAACCAAACCCGACTATTCCAAAGCATATGGTCTGTTGGTATTTAGTGTGTGGAACACCCCCAAACGCTCGTCACCCCAGAAAGAGACTGCTACTTACCCATGATGCAGTTGCTTCCCTGTTACTCTCTCCTCCAGCTCCCCGCTGACTCCAGTCCGAATTCTGTTTTCATGACTGCCTGCTCTGGATACATCATGTAACAGGAAGCATATGACAAGTAGCACTTCTGAGTCGGCCTTCTATTCCTTCCTGGGAAAACTGAATACTTTCAAAGTTCATGCAAATTGTGGCATAAATCTACACGTATACATGTGTGCACGTGCGACGGAAGTTCTGTTACTCACCCCACTGTGTTACACATACCCCACTGATGATCTCTCCCTTCCAGTCGTTTCTGCTTTCTTCGACTATTATGCATAATGCCATTGTGCTCATTTGCATGGACGTTCCGATACAAACATGCCTTTATTTCTTCAGCGTGTATAGTGGTGAGGAGTAGGCTTACCACATGGTAATTCTATGCTTAAGGGCTTGCCACACAGTAAGTTTTTGAGAAGGCCCTGGGCCCTGCCATACCAGCACTGTATGAGCAGTCCTTTCTCTGTGTCTTTAAAAACGTGGCTTGCTGCCCATTAAAAAAAAGTCAAAGTCAGACCAGCATGATGGTGATTTCCCATAATCTGCTGGGGAGAACCATGAATTTGACACCAGCCTGGGCTACATACCGAGATTTTCGTCTCAAAGCAACAAAAACACCCTACATGATATGTCGCTTACCTCCAGATATAGGTGCTGACAAATGCATCTTTAGGCAGTTTGCCCCCTCCCACCCCCCCACTCCCATCTCCCGTGTGAATGTAATCTAAGATGGCTACATCACTAGCTGATGTAATGGAGGGACCTCCAGTCCTATAGCTACATTGTATTGACTAAAATGGTTCTGCACAGTGCCTAGGCTTGTTTTCCAGCCATTCCAAGGACAGTTTCTAATTATAACTTTTCTGGAAAAGTGAGAGCTCTGGGGGCTGAAGAGAGGTGGCCCTGAAGGCACCGTCTTCTGTCACCTACCGTCTGTGACAATGATGATTCTCCGGGAGTTTGTGGAAAAATTGGTTACTTTTTTTTCTTATTAGGCTTAGTTTGTTTTCGTTTTGGCCGATTTGCCGATTCCTTTCTTCCTTTCTCAGGTTGGATGCAATCAAGCCCATACAATACTTGGAAAACAAGGAAGTCTTAAACAAAGCTCTGGAGCGGCTGAATTGGCCCATTTCATTGAAGGAGCTATCAACACTTGAAAACGAAATCTTGATTGGGAAAATGTACATCCAGCAAGCCATGGAGCTCCAGGAGGCTGCCAGGAAGAACTATCAGAGCAGAACACTGCAGGAGGTGGGTCCCAGAGTTCCCCGCGCCCTGACCCGCTCTTACAGTCGCCATCTCCTACCTGGACCTTTTCTCTCTCCTTCCCACCCACTACGTACTGCTTTCTAAGCGAGTGAAAGGAAATCCCATTTGACTTTAACATCCTGTTTTTAGAGTAAGGAGTCTATCCGTTGAAATACCAAACCGAACAGTAGCATTTTATCCCAGGGGTTGCCTGGACTCTGATTCGAGGCTCAGATCTCACTACTTATCTTTAGTCGGTCTTGGCTAGTTTTTCACATTTCTTTCAACTTTCTTTTTTATTACTTGTTTAAAATAAGAGTATTAAAGGCTGGTGTGTTGTTAGATAGGACATTTAGGTTTTCAGCATTTAAAACCCACAAAACCAGCTCATGGTCTCGCTGCCTCATTAGTACCAGTTGGAATACTTCCTAGTGATCTTTTTTTCCTCCTTAAATAAATCTAACCCCCCCCCCAACAAGTCAGAAGGTCTGTAATTGTCTCATGTTCTGCCTTGAACTTAGCATCATTTCATACAACTTTTATGGTTTTGCTGACTCTTCAGACGACATCACTAGTGGATAGGCACGTGACATATTTAACTCTACTAAACTATTTTCTTTCGGATGGTTTCTGTTGTTTGTTTTCGTTTAGTTTTAGCCTTTCCTTGTGCTTTTGTGACTCCCGTGGTGCATCCGGTTGAGGTTTTTGTTAGGATACTGTCTTAGGAGTGGCCCTTGAAGACCGCAGGCATGAACACTGGTACTATCAAGTAGCCGTTGCTGGTATACAGCACTCCTTTCTGGCTGTATATAGGTGCTTGTAGATGTGAGGCTGGCCTTCCAGCATCATCCTAAGGCCTAAATAGTTTCCAGAGAGCCATCAAACAAAAGTCTGAAAGCCATTCTGAGACTTCCTTTCCGCTAGTTTCAGCATCTGTCAAATGAGACAGAGTTTGCCTGGTTTTTATTCCACCGCCACTGTTTTAGATTCTTGTTTTTGTTTTTAATTAATCATACGCATCTGTATCAGCATGTGGGTTTGTGCACGTGTATGTGGTACCCAACATGGGCTCTGAGTACTGATCTCGGGTCCTCTACAACTTAGCTGCTGAACTATCTCTCCGACCTCTTTTTAGTATTTTCATTTACTTTTTTCTCATAAACTACACCTTCCCCTTGATGTAAGAAGCTGTACCTTTTGTGCAGAATAGAAAAATCTTATCATGAAGCACTAGATGCCTATTAATGTTGTTCAAAAGGATCCTCAGAATTAGCCTCCACTTCCTTGTAAGGCACCTTCTGGATAACACTTCTCTGTTGCCTGGCAGGAGCCAAAGGACAGCTAGGAGTCCAGATCTCCAAACATGGACTACCTACCTTTCCCTGAAAATATGTTCTTCCTCTACCTCCCCTGCCTGCTTGTCCTTTAATTTACTAAAATATTTATGAGTGTCCCCAAGGTGCCAGGTGGACCGTGGGTAGCAGTAGGTACCTCTAACACAGACAAAGTCTTGCCCTCATTTGGATGGGAGAAAGAATAATTGGGCCCACTGGATTCTCTCATTCCAACTGCCTACCAGCGGAATTTGATAGCATTTTATTTATGCCCTATATTGCTTTTGGTAGGAAATGTTATGAACAGAGTCACAGGAAACCTCTTATGAACGAGGACAAAGACAGTGTGTGCTGACGAGCTTGTTTGCGAAACTGATAGACAAAGGGTTTGAATTAATTGGACTAATATTTCTATCTCTTTACTCCCTTTCCATAAAATAAAAATAAAATGAATTTTCATAGTTTCTTCATTCAAAAATACTCGCTCCCCATGAACAGGAGTGTGCTCAAAATGGGTGGTCACAGGCAGGCCTCACCCTCACCCTTCCTGAGGTTTCCCTGTGTGATTCCATGTAATGGGGACAATGAGGTTTTAGGACAAGATGATCCTCTTTCAGTTTGCTTAATTCTTAAGTGCTCCTGGGACATCCAGCAGAGCCAGGACAGTAACAAAATCATGGGGGCTCAAGAGAAAGTCTGAGTTGTAGATAATTTTGGAGTCATCTATTGTAGCAGGATGGGGGTGGAAGAGACAATAGAGGGACCAAAACAGAAAAGTTAGAGAATGAGGAGGCTCATTTCAAAGAGCTAGAGCCAGAGAGTAGGTAGGAAGAGGTTCCGAGCCCTGACTGTCAGGCTGTCCCAGCTAATGTGTTGCTGTACCCAAGTCTCTCTAAGCCCTAGAGTTTCCTTGAATTCCAAGTTGAAAAATCAAAGTACTATTTTGCAAAGCACATCTAGTCCTCCCAACAGACAGAAAGTGCCAACTAAGTGCCAACAGTAAATATATTCAGTCTGCACTAACCTTTATGCTCCTTCCATTATTCAAATTATTATCAATAGCCAGGCAGGGTGGTTCATTCCTTTAATCTCAGCACCTAGGAGGCAGAGGCAGGCAGATCAAAGGCAGTCCGGGCTACTTCAGAAGTCATAGGCAAACCTGGGCTGGCATATGAAACGATGGTGGTTTAAGTAAGAAGGGACTCCATAGGCTATGTCATCAGTGGAACTATTTGAAAAGATTAGAAGGATTAGAAGGCGTGGCCTTGTTGGAGGAAGTGTGTCACTGGGGGTGGGCTTTGAGGTTTCAAAAGTCTATACCAGACCCAGTCTCTCTCTCTCTCTCTCTCTCTCTCTCTCTCTCTCTCTCTCTCTTCCTTTCTGCCTGTGGATATGGATGTAGTTCTCAGCCATGTGTCCCCACCATGATTATAGTAGACTAGCTCTAAACCTGTAAGCAAGCCCCCAACTAAATGCTTTCTTTTATAAGAGTTGCCTTGGTCATGGCATCTCTTCACAGCAATAAAACAATAACTAAGATAAAAGTCCTGTCTAAAACATGTGTATAAATGTATGGAAGTATGTATGTATATTCAGTGAGTTTTTTAAACATCATACAGAATGGTATCTCAGAACCATTCTGTTTAGCAAGAGGCAGCTCATTGGTGATATCATCCAGGAGAGTGTCAATGGAATTGTGGTAGCAAAAGCCTGTGCACAGAGGGGTTAGGAGGTGCCAGGTGCCAGGGGAGCCAGTACAGGAAGGAGCGGCCTTGACCTCCAGATCTTCAGCAGCAGACAATGAGAGAATGATGTCCTAAACTTGAGGCACTGGCAAGCATAGGGGAAGATATTTAGTCTGCATAATTTGTCATGGACATACCGCAGTGCTCATAACTAAGTCTTCCCCTTCAGTGACATCACTGCACAGGATTCTGAAACCCATATTCTCTGTTGGAGGGTGTCCTCCATGCCCAGCACAATTTCCCTAAGGAAATGAATGAGGAGAGACATTTTATCTCCACAGGATTCTCCATTTTTTGGCAATGGAAAATTCTGTACATTGTTTCCTTAATATATATATATATATATATATATATATATATATATATATATATATAT
>JADRCH010009710.1:0-14797 GCA_019843965.1 Rhynchomys soricoides
GAGGAGGGAGTCTCCTCCCACTCCTGCCTCCAGTAAAGGGGGGGGGGGTACAATGGCCCTGGTCCCATATGGGCTGTGGATCCCAGGACCAGAGCTAGCGCTGGCAGGTCCATGGGGGCCAGGGTAGGGGGATATGGAGGAGGAGAGTCTTGGAGTAACAGGTCCGCTGTTGAAGGGTCTTGGAGGATCAACTTCTTCTCAGGTCCGGATCTCTCCTCCCGTACTTCCTTCTTCCTGATTGCCAGAACCTGTGAAGCAGGTCTTGAGAGAAAGAAAGGCTTCTATCTGTGAGGGGGTGGGGGTCCTCCACTAGATTCTTTCAGGTAACTAGATAGGGCACTTGGTCCGGGTGGTACTGGCAAGTTTTCTCCTCTTTCCCCTAACTTCCCTCCAGTGGTTAACTAGGATGTTTAACAGGGTAGATTCAGTCTGTCCAATGTCCAACAAAAGCCATCAGTTTAAGTCCAAGAACGCAGACCGAGATACAAACAAACACAGAGGAAAACAATCAACACACAGACAGCTGGACCCTACCACAGGCAGGCATCCAGGTTCAAGAACACAGAGAAAGACAATCACCACACAATTTGCCCCTTCCATGGGCCCGGTTACAGACAGATCATTCCTTCCACAGATACAGAACAGACTTGCTCAGCTGGCTTCAGCTGTGCTGAGACAAACCAGGTGGCCCTGCCAATACAGCATGTCTGCCCTCCACACTTGACTGTCCCAAAACACTGTGGGCTCTCTAAGCCCCCCTGAAGCTTGCAAGCAAACCAAAAGTTTGAACAGACTTACAGACTCAGACTCTGACAATCAGTGAGCCAGACAACCGTGGTACCTGCTCAAGCCATTCCTCCAATCCATCGCTCTCCAGTGTGTCCCCACAGAGGGTAGATTCCCAGCCCATGCACCAAATGTAAGACTCCGGGGAGCCTTATCTTACTGGAGACCCCCCCCCCCTGAGTGAACACCTTGGAGTCAGGGTTCAATGCAAAAAGCAAGAAGAATTTATTGTTGCAGCATGCTGGGGTCACCCTGCACACCAAGGAGGGAGGGAACGACCACATGCAGCCCATTCAGCGAGCTTTTAGACAATTTTTAGAGCAGCAGCCATTAGGCACAATGTGATTGGCAGAACAGTGTGACTTTTAAACTGATTGGTCTTTAGGGAATGAGGTAGCAGGGGCTTAATCAGCCCCCCTTTCTAGCCTATGTGCTCTCTAACCTTTTTCTTCTAGGAGGGGAGGGGTGCCCTTGTGCTCGGAGCCCTGGTGGAATTTTCCAAAGTTCCTGAGCTGAGCTCTTCAGTTCTAGAAAGAAGCCAGGCTTTGTGGCACAGGCCTGTAATCACAGCTCCTTAGAGGCTAAACCAAGGGGATCAGAAGTTCCAGATTTGCCTGGGTTGTGTTTAGTCCAAGGCCGGTGTGCAGGCTAGTTTTTTATGCTAACCTGACACGAACTAGATTCATCTGGGAAGTAGAAGCCTTAATTGCCTCCATCAGATTGGCCTGCAGGCAAGTCTGTGGGCATTTTCTGGACTAATGATTCGTGTGGGAGGGCAGAGCTCAGTTTGGGCAGTGCCACCCCTGGGTGAGTGGTTTTGGGAGGTAGAAGAAAGCAAACCAATAGGAAGCGTTCTTCCATGTCCTCTGCTTCAGTTCCTGCCTCCAGGTTTCTGACTCCCCTCAACCACAGACAGTAATGAAGATGAAATATGATGAAATAAACCCTGGCATATTTTATAATATATTATCACTGAAACAGAAAGCAAACTAGAATAGCCAGCATGTACTTGCCTAGCATGTACAATACCCCAGTTCAAACCCCAGGGCCATAAAAACAAATGATAAGTGTCCATCTAGAAAACCTGGAAAACACATGCAGAAATTCCACTGAAGAGGCCTGAGAGATGTGCTAAAGAAGCACATGCCAGGAGAGTGGATCCCACCAGCACATGCCAGGAGAATGGATCCCACCAGCACATGCTAGGAGGCTGGATCTCACTAACACATACCAGGAGGGTGGATCCCACCAGCACATGCCAGGAGGGTGGATCCCACCAGCACATGCCAGGAGAGTGGATCCCACCAGCACATGCCAGGAGGCCAGATCCCACCAGCACACGCCAGGAGAGTGGATCCCACCAGCACATGCCAGGAGGGTGGATCCCACCAGCACACACCAGGAGGGTGGATCCCACCAGCACATGCCAGGAGGGTGGATCCCACCAGCACACGCCAGGAGAGTGGATCCCACCAGCACACGCCAGGAGGCCGGATCCCACCAGCACACGCCAGGAGGCCGGATCCCACCAGCCTTAGAGGAACACTAGTAAGCTACAGCCCTGTTGCTCCATGTCTGTAAGAATATGGCAGCGAAAACTGCTGGGTTGGAGAGAAACAGGGTCACTAACATATTGTCGACTGGAGGATAAAATACAGTTATGTTGGAAAGCAGTCCAGCGGTTTCCATAAAAGTCAAATGTTTAATTACTGTATGACCAGGTCCTTGGTGTAGCAGGCATGCATTTCAGAGAATGAAAGCTTGGACTCAAAGTATAGAGAACTCTACATCTATCAGAGTAACCGAGTTCATGGTTAAGTGGTTTCCTCAAAGGTGACCCCGCCCCCACGTGACCTCACTGCTCAATTGTAGCGAGAAGAAATATCAGTACACATGCAAGGACCTGGGTTTGACCCTCTGAGATGACAAGAAGGATGATCTTGGTGGGTAGGTCCTTCTAAAACTCAAAGAAGGAGTACTTTCCTGTCTTCCTGCCTCTAAGACGACAGATATTCTTCAACTACAAATATGCAAAAGTTGAAAGCAACATTTAACAAACAAAAGCCAGTTCATAAGACATCTAACACACCATGACCCTGTTGGATTTAGTGCAGAGATGCAGTGCTAGCTTAACATTTGAAAATCAACACATACCGCACCATATCAGTACACTTGTTTTTAATATTTAGTAGTTTTTTTTTATTGTTTTATTTTATGTGTATGAACATTTTGCCTGCATATGTGTCTGTGGACCACACGCATGCCTGGTGCCATTGGAAGACAGAAGAGAGCACCGGATCCCCTGGAACTGGACCACGGATGTTTGCTCCTTTGGGAGAGCAGCCAGTGCTCTTAAATGCTGAGCCATCTCTTCCATCCAATATTGTTATTTTTATTTATTCTTTGAAGATTTCACGCATGTGCACATCCTCCTCTGTTTCCTTTGAACTCTCCCAGAACCCACCAACCCATCTCCCTGACGACTTCCTATAATTAATAGCTTCCAGAGTCCAATCAATGCTGACCCTGTGTGAATGTATATGGAGCCATCTGCTGGGTCACGAGGTTAACTGCCAATACATTACCTTACTAGAGACAAAATAGAAGTTAAGGCTGGAGAGACTGGCTCGGTGATTAAGAGAGCTTGCTCCTCTTCCAGAAGACCCAAGTTCAGCTCCCAGCACTCTTGTGGCAACTCACAACCAACTAACTCCAGTTTCAGGGGATCTCGCACACTCTTCTGGCCACATGTCACACACCAACAAACACTCGGGTAAAACACTCTTACTTATGAACTTAAGTAAGTGTTTTTAAAAAGTAACCATCCTGGTTTATACATGAAAGACTTTTTACCAAGTTCAGTACACATTTCTGTAATAATCAACTCTTCAAATATCAGGCAAGCCGCAAGGATGCTGCCCTCACTGCTCTGGTCCATCTTCCCAAGGTCCCAGTAAATGCATCAGAAGCATAAGGAACCATAAGGCACCAGAGTGAAAGGAAGTCTATCATTATTTTCATTCAGCATCGTCATCTAGGCAGAAAATCTGACAGAATATTCAAAGGTTCCACTGTACCCAATCATTTACTTTAGCCAGATTATAAGTCCTAAAAGTAAATCTACAAAATCCAACTTTGTTTATTCTTACTAGTAAAGACTAGACATTTAAATAGACCTCACTGAAAATAGCAGAAATAATAATGATGATACTAGAACTATAGTCAGTGTATAAGGATGCATCTATCAGGACATGTGAAAGGCCTTCACACGGGCCAGCATGAAGCCAGCCGACAGGGGGTACTGGGTGGGTTAGAGGACTTGGCAGCGTTAGGCTGTGCATTCTCTCCCAGTGGATCTGTCAACTCAGTACAGTCCCAGTCAAAATCTCAGAAAGATTTTTAATGAAAATTAACAGACTGGGGCTTGGGTGATGGGTCAGTCGGTCAGGGTGCATGGTCTGCAACCACGAGGACCTAAGTTCGAATCCCAGCACTCATGTAAAAAGCCAGGCATGGCAGAGGTTGCCTGCGACTCTGGCATTATGGGACAGAGACAAGTAGATCCTGAGTGTTTGTTGTTGCCGTCAGCATAACCGAGATTCAAAGTCTCTGATTCACCGAGAGCCTGTGTTTGAGGCAGAACATGGAAAGGGTGGAAGACACCCGAAATCAGTGTCCCACCCTGAACTCTGTGTGCCTGTATCTGCTCATTCACACACATCACATGCATGTGTGCATGCACATGCAAACACATGCATACACACAGACACATACAAGGTCATGCGTGTGCACATACACATGTATGCACACAGACACATATACTCAAGCACACACATGTACACAGATACCCCCACCAGCAAACTGATCCTATGGAAAGGCAAAGGATTTATGACTACTGAAATACCTTTTCTGAAGAACAAGTTGGAAGGCAGGGTCTCCCTTTGTATCTCAGGTTGGCCCCAAATTCTTAGTTCAATTACCTTGGCCTCCCAGGGGCTGAGGTTGCAGACAAATGCCAAAATGCCTACCCCCCCCCAAAAAAAAAACCCCATACATTTTTAGGTAGGTTATAAAAATTATAATCCATAGACTAATAAATTGGTCATCTAGAATAAATCAATATTTAAAGCCTCTTCACTGAAAAGACTAATACGATACTGAAAAGAAATCCTGTAGGGCAGGTGGGAAATGTTTTCCAAATCTGTGTCTACTAAATGACTTATAACCCGAATATTAAAACACCCTCAAAACTCAATAATGAGGAAACCCAAGCTATGGGCAAAAATTTTCAGCTAGCATTTTGTCAGAATCCCGCCAGTGACGATACAGAGCCAGGAGGACCATGGGTTCAAGGCTGACCTGGGATAGATAGCAAGAGCCTAGTCTAGGGAAAAACAAGACATTAACAAAAGAATCCGTGCTTGGTAAATAACATGAAAGGGTGCTCATCACGATTAGCAACAAGAAATCACAGTAAAACCTCAAGTAGACACTGTCATGCAGGTGTTTGGATGGCAGAAATTCTGCCATCATCTGTGCTGTATATTTGCAAGGGTGTGGAAGGTCTGGTCTCCTACCTGACTGGCGGGATTATAGAATGAACAACCATTTCAGAAAACAGTTTGGTAGTTCTTCACAAACAGTGAGGACACCATCCACATGATCTAGTTATCCTAGGCTCCTGTCTGCCCCAAATAACTAGAAGCATATGTCCACACAAATGACGCATACACACGTGTTCACAGCGTTATCTATATCAGCCCAAGCCTAGAAACAGCTCAGCTGCCTGTAAGCAAGTGAATGGATACATTTTTATATTTATTATACAGCAGAGCACCACTTCACAATAAAATGAACAAATAATGGATTCACACTATGATATGAATGAATTTCAAAATAATTATGAGTGAGGGAAGCCCGGGAGGATTCAGGCGATTATTCTATGATTCCGTTTGCAGAGAATTCAAACTAATTTGTAGGGACAGAATATGTTGGGTGGTAGCTTGGTATCTAGGGAGAGGGGTTATAGGAAGTGGGGCCAGAGTTACAAGGGGTGGGGTGTTGGGGAGGCAGTGGATATGCTTATTGCTTTTGTTATAATGATGTCACAAGTGTGACTACGTAAATTCCTTTCTCGTATGTATAATAAACCATAAAGCTGGTTGGACACGGCATAGTGAAAGAATCCCACGAGATTTTTTTTTTTTTTAAAGATTTATTTATTATGTATACAGCATTCTCCCTGCCTGTACACCTGCAGGCCAGAAGAGGGCAATAGATCTCATTATAGATGGCTATGAGCCATCATGTGGTTGCTGGGAACTGAACTCAGGACCTCTGGAAGAGCAGCTGGTGCCTTTAACCTCTGAACATCTCTGCCTGAGACAGTAAGTCTTCCCTGCAAGGTGTTTGTGCTCTCACAGGAGCTAGTGACACATTCACTTCTCGTTTCTGCAGGATGAAGATCTGAACCTTTTGCTTCAGGAAATGCAGCAGGGTTACAGTGACCTGGAGAAGATGCAAGAGCTTTACACCGAGTCCTTAGTCATTGACTGGTGGTACAATGCAGACAAGGACACGGATAGCAAGTGAGCTACCAAACCGCCTTTCACTGTGGCTCAGTCCTCTCCCCAGCTTTCCCCTGCTTCCACCCCTCATCTCCTTCTCCTGCTCTCCCTTTTTGGTAGAGCCTTGGGCAATCTTGTGAGAGAAGCATGTAGTCTGGTCATGTTAGGGTTTCTTATGGAAAGAAGATGGTCTAGTAACGGTGGATAGGGGTGGTCACATATATATACACTTTGTGTATTCCATCCATTATAGAAAGCTACCCGACCCCCACCCTTGATGAGCAGTGTTAGGGCAGGGAGTGGTGCCTGAGGTGGAGACTTGGCCCAGGAATCAAAGTCTTCATTCTATGTAACTTTGACAGGTACCTTAACTTCCTCTCACACCTTCCTGTGACCCAGGATCTATTTCCTTATCATGGCTGTGGTGACAGGTTTGAGACAGATACCTCTCCATTCTTTCTCTAGACAATATCATGATTCTCATTCATGGTTCCAACAAAATCACAACTGATCCCAACTCTCAGGAAATGT
Source organism: Rhynchomys soricoides (assembly GCA_019843965.1). Taxonomy (NCBI): domain Eukaryota; kingdom Metazoa; phylum Chordata; class Mammalia; order Rodentia; family Muridae; genus Rhynchomys; species Rhynchomys soricoides. The sequence goes on from JADRCH010009710.1 coordinate 6,885, forward strand.
GTCAAATCTTATTAAAGGGACTTAAGGTTGTCTGTGCAGATACTCATGCCTAGTCCTCCAGGAAAGTATCTAAAATGGAGACGGCCAATGGGCAGATGAAAATACATCTATTAACCAGAACCTTTTATTCATCTAAACAAAGTCTTCCTATTAACAAATTAAACGTTAGCACCAACACCAAATTCGGAGAAGAGAGGCCTGTCCTGTAGTGGATTGTCTTAGGAGAAGATTTTTGTAGTGTTTTCTTTTGGGAATTTGGGGAGCACAAATGTTGCAAATAAACTGAAAACCAAATAAGCCAACATTCTGTGCGTATAAACCAGCTTCTCTGTTCTTTCACCCAGCACCTTAGCTGTCTTTTATAGAAGCTGTTTAAACAAACCTAGCAAGACTTAGACCGTGGATTTGGTCAGTTGTCCGTTGTCTGAGCAGCCCACGCTGTGCTCTTCTGTTTCAAGGGCTGAGAAGTCTGGGTGCTGGAGTCAGAAACATTTACTACTGCAACTGTTACACTTTGGGCAAGATACTTAATCCTAAGGAGGTTTGGTGTGTAGAAACCCACAGTAAGAGCTTCGACTTAACAGAGGAAAGAACAGAGAGCAGTGCCTCAGTCTGCAGTGCCAAACTTCCCGGCTTCCTTTTTAGTTAATGATATTAGGAAAGCAATTTCTCCACTTAGCTATTAACAACATACTACACTTTTGAAGTTTCCCATTAGGTGTAAATAAATAAATAAATAAATAAAATGTAACAGCCTCCAAATCTTTTTTTTTTTTTTTTTTAAACTGAGGCAAACCATGTGTCAGAAGTGGGTGTAGGAGTTCTGATCCTTTCTGCCTCGAGATGCACAGTGTGGATAGAGTCACACAAATGTTGGAACACGGGGCAGGGCCACACAGCTGCCCCATGGCTGATGTTTTCAGAGCCCAGAGACAGAAATGCCTGGGAAGAGACTTGAGAATTTCTGGATCCCTCCTGGCCTCAGAGATTCTCCAGAATCATTTGCTGCCATCTTTGCAGGCATGGGAAGTCTATGCCTTTACAAGAGCTTGCTGGATGACACTGGGATTGGAGAATTGTCTTCCCATGATGCTTGTGTGCTCACAACCAGTGCTTTCTCCTGTACATCCTCATAGCAGCCCTGTGTAGTCAGCCTGCAATGGACCAAGGAAGCTTAGAGCTGACTGTGTGACTTCAGTGAGGTCACACATCTGGAAGGAACAGACTGTGATGGGAGCCACACAGCCTGGCTCAAGCTGGACCTGACCATGCTCCTGTGTCTGTGTACCCAGGCATATTAATATTTAATTTGATAACAGGAAGACTGAGTTTTGATGAACAGGAAAATCAGATTAATTCATATATTTTCAGCCTTCCCATTTTGCTGATGCTCTTGGTTAGAAGGGGCTATCCTCCAGAGAGGACAGCCTGAGGATGTTCACTTCTTCAAGTCTGTAGTGTTCAGTGTGAATGGATTAATGGGCTTCTCTTCCTTCTTAATGAACTTCTCCTTTTACACCCCCCCCCCTTTTTATTGGTCTACTTAAAACAAAACAATACAAAACAAAAACAAAACCGGAATCAAACAGACATCAAAAAGAAATCTTGTCCGTGGTTTCAACTCCAGAAAAACGCACAAACTCTCCACCCGACGCTGATTCAATGGCTTCTTCATCCCCAAATGTGTCTACAGGATCATGGAAGCTTTTGGAGGGAAAGACACAGAAAAAGAAAATCCTCCATGCAGGTAAGTGGGCACAGGATGGCGTGACTCTTGCCTGGTTTTTCTCCAGTGAAATGGACTAAAACCAAACCCACATGGGATTTCTTTTAAGACCCCAATTTAAGCATTCTGTTTGTTTATTTGGGTGCCTTGTTCATCCCTCGCAAGCCCACCACCTCTGAGCTACCCTCAGCCTCTTGTGCATGATTTTTCAATGCAATTTTAATTAAGCCAACTGGCATGATATCATAGCATTACCCTGTAGTTCTCCTCCCCGCCTCCGTGGTAATGTCTCACAGAATAATATTACAACGCATGACCAGGATATAAAGATTGGTAAAACCCGACGTTTTATCAGGTTGTCCCAGCTTTTCTTGTCTGACTGTGTTTTTATCGGGTGTGAAGGCATATACTGTTACCCCTACACTCAGGATGCAGGGTAATTCCATGGCCGTGACGGCCCTGTAGGTAGCCCCATTTACAGCCACGCCTCTACACCTTACATACCTTCCCCTGGTCTTTGGGAATTAAAATATATATATAAATATAATTTTAAATAATAAAAATATAATGATAATAGTAATAAAAACAAATCATACTATGGTACAATATATGGAGCAATATGGTTTTTATTATTTAAAATAAAATTATATATATATATATATATACATATATCTTTTTGGAATTGACTGTTTTCTCACTTTTCTCACTCAGCATAATTTTCTGTAAATCTATGCAAGATTTTACAGGTTTCAACTGTTCATTCTATTTTTTATTGGTGAGTAGTATTCCAGGTGACATATGTTCCACAATTGGTTTAACAGATAAATTAACAAATAAATGATCAGCTGATTAATCCAAACTGCTTCTAAGTTAGCCTATTATAAATAAAGCATATTATGAGCATTCGTGTACAACTCTGATAGATCTCATAGTTTTCGTTTAATGAGGGTAAAGAGGCAAGAGTAGAGTTGCCACAACCCATGGTAATTCAATATTTCACTGTGAGGAAAATTACCAATTTTCCCAAAGCAACCATGCCATTTTGCCTGAGCAAGTGACCAGTTATTCTCCATCTTGAACAGCATATCTTGCCACTGTCTTTAAGAGCTTCATCTCCCTGATTGTACTATGATAGCTTACAGTGATTTTGAGTTGCTGATGGTGTCAGCCGTCCGTCCACATGCATGTCGCTGTTTGTGCTGTTTGCCAGTCAGTGGCCACCTCTAGTGAGACGTTGGTGTGTTTGTAGGGTGATTGGTGAGCTTTAAGAGTTCCTCACATGTTTAGACACGAGGCCTCAGATCGGTCATTTGGAACCTTTCTCTCCATTTGTGGCTTGTCCTCCTTTGCATAGTAGGGTCCTTCAGCAAGCCGAAGAGTGTAATGGATCAGGTTCCTCTTTCTTGGATCCTTACTTTGGTATCAAATATAAATTCTAGCTTTAAGTCTTGAAAATTTTGTCTTTCTAGAAATTGCGTGGTTTTTCTTTTCTGTGCTCTGTTTTGTATAAGGTTCGAGATTCAGATCAAAATATCTTCCTTCCCTCTTCGGGGCTGTGATAGGCAGTCTGGTTTCTGGTAGAGCTAAGGTTTGAACCACGCAGGCCCAAAAGGCTGTCCCAAGCAGAGGACAGCTTATAAGGGACAGCAGGTGTTTGCCAAGCTCCAAGAAAACAGCTCCTGACACGTGCCTATATCTCTCCATAGGTTTGTGACATTTGGTAAAAAAGGTCACGCCCCCAAGCCCCTCCTCAAGTAGAGGCGTGGTCACGCCCCCAAGCCGCACCACAGGTAGAGGCGTGGCCACCTAGCCTCAATATCCCCATGTTAATGAGGCACCTAGAGGCTTAGCCACACCCCTTCCCAGTTACTATTTCAACATCTCCCCTCGGGGGGGGGGGGGGGGGGGGGGGGGGGGTACAGTCTCACCCACGCCACTCTCCACAATGACAACAAACGCTCTGAAACCCTGGACTGTCTTATCTTGATCCGCTGTGGGAAGTGAGGGAACCGGCTTTCACCTAATGAGCCTCGTGTAGTCTCCCCCCCACCCCCCCAAGCCGTCTCAGCGTTCCCAGCCGCAGCAGACTTCCGCCCAAGCCAAAGCAGGTGGCCCAAGCCACCAAGGTCCCGCGGTGGGACACCAGCCGCACTCCTCCCCTTCTTGGCCCCACACGCGGGCCTCCCACTTCATTCTCGGCGATGCCCAGAGCCTGGAAACCCCACAACCCCCAGCTATGATGCGTCCTGGGAACGGCCAACCCTCTCTCACCCCCGGGCTGTGTCTCCGTAGAGGCTACTCACACAGCCTGACTGGCCGGGAGGCCTGTGGGAGAGTCGCAGGGTCACTTCCCGCGTGTCCCACCTCACTCAGGGGCCGTGAGCGCTGGGGCTGACTGGCAGGACTTCACTCTCCACTGCTCCATTTGATCCAACATTCCCTCCACTTTCTTTCTCCTTTTCTTCTCTTTCTTCATTTCCTCTCTCTCTCCCTCTCTCTCTCTCCCTCTCTCTCTCTCTCTCTCTCTCTCTCTCTCACACACACACACACACACACACACACACACACACACACGGCACTATAGTTATTACTATATAGTTATTATGATATTATTATTATTATTATAGGTTTATTATTTAAAATTATTTTATAGATATAGGCCTGGTAGTTCCTCCAAGTCCCATTCCCCCAGAAGTAAGACTCAGACTCAAAATCTATTTACAAATACCTTGGCCATATAGCTAGGCTCTCCTCTGACCAGAACTATAACTTAAGATAACCCATTTATTTTAACCTACATTCTGACAAGTGTGCTCAGGTACCATGCGGCCGTCTCCTCACATCTTCCTGGGAGGATCTTCCCACGCCTGGCTCTTGCCCAGAATTGTTTCTGCCCCACAGATTTCCCACCTTCTATATCCTGCCTAAGCCAAGGACCATCAGATTTATTATTGACAGGTGCGACACCCATACAGACATAAGATATTCTCTCTACGATATTTTAAATTTAAATATATTTGGTCATACTCTTCCCTGCCCCCAAGTCCTTCTAGATCTTCTCCCCCTCTTTACTCACCCAGCTTTGAGTTTTCTTAATGAACAAAAAAAAGCTATGGAGGCCATTATGTTGGTCATCTACTCCTGAACATGAGGCCTGTCCGGGAATGGTCAATACGCTCAGTGTCACTCTATTGGAGAAAACTGATGTTCCCTCTCCTAGCAGGGTATAAGAGATAGTTCAGTTGTTGATCTTTAGTGGCTAGGTTTCATTCATTCATTCGTTTAAAAAATAAGAAAATAAAATATAATAAGATAAGCCAAAAACTATCATATTGAAGTTGGACAAGATAAAACCAAACCACCGGAAGGAAAAGTGCCCAAGGAAAGGCACAAGAATCAGAGACCCACTCACTTGCATACTTGGGAATCTCATAAACACACTAAACTGGAAACTGTAATCTACATGCAGAGGCCCTGGTGCAGATCTGTGCAGGCCCTGTACCTGCGACTCTGGTCTCTGTGAGTTCATAGCAACTTTGCTCATGCTGATTTAGAGGGCCTTGCTTTCTTGGTGTCCTCCATCCCTCTGGTTCCTACACTCTTTCCATTGCCTCTTCTGAGGGGTTCCCTGAGCTCTGAGGGGGGGCACTTGATGGAGACATCCCATTTATGGCGGAGCATTCCAAGGTCTCTCATTCTCTGTGTAATGTCTGGCCGTGGGTCTCTATATTTATTCTCATCTGTGGTAGGAGGCAGCTTCTTTGATGGCTGAAGAAGGCACTGATCTTTGAGTACAGCAGAATAGCATTAGGAGTCATTTATCATTACATTTTTTTCTTTTTTCTTTTTTAAGACCAGAATTACTTGGTTTTGTCCTAGATCCCTGGGCTATTTATTCTAGTCTTGATTATTGGTCCCCCAAGCAGTATTGGGTATAGGTCCCATCTCATGGAGTGAGTGGGCCTTAGGTCAAATCACCTATTGTTTGGTTACTCCCACAAGCTTTATGCCACTGCTACCCTAGCATATCTTGTTGGCGGTATACCAATGTAGATAAAGGATGTGCGGCTGGCTTGGTCTTTACAGTTTTCTTTTGAGAGCATGCAGGGCATATTCCTGTACCAAAGATGCTGGAACCTAAGGGTAGAGGCCCTATGTAGGTACCAGCTTGATGTCTCCATTTTCAATGAATTGTGTAGGCATTGCCTTCAACAATGGAGCATTACTGTCAGTTTGTGGAGAGCAACCTATAGTCTTGGCAACAGCCTGCGTAGTTTGGGGGTCTAAATAGGGCCTCCTTGGCCAGCAACTCAATTAGATAGGACCGAATCCTTGTATTGGAAGTTCCCATTGGTGACAAGAGATGGACAGTTGGGGCTCTGTCTCTCCCATTATTTGAGATTTAATTTAGATCACTTTCATATATGTATATATTTTAGGAAGTTTCTACAATATTAGGTTTTCATATTACTCTCAAATGCCCATTAATTTTAGCTGTATTTCCTGTACCCCCCCCACACACACACAACAAAAACTTACTTCGGGGCTGGAGAGACAGTTCAGTTTTCAAGAGCACTTGCTCTTGCGGAGGACCTAGGTTCGGTTTCCTAGGCCCCACATGGCAACCCATGATGCTTAAACTCTGGTTTCAGTGGATCTGACATCTTCTCTGGCCTCTGTGACACCAGACATAAACATGGTGTACATACATATGTACAGAAAAAAATACATATACATATACACATACACATATAATAAAAACAAATCTTTTTTTTAAAAAAAAAAAAATACGGGCTGAAGAGATGGCTCAGTGGCTAAGAGCACTGACTGCTCTTCCTGAGGTCCTGAGTTCAGTTCCCAAGAACCACAGAGTGGTTCACAACCATCTGTAATGGGATCCAATGCACTCTTCTGGTGTCTGTCTGAAGACAGTGTGTGTGCTTGAGTAAATAATAAATAAATAAATAATATTAAAAAACAAATACTTCCTTTATTAAGTTTACACATTTGTAAAGATCAACAGAGCATATTTATGTGCACTGAATCTAGTTTCTGTGTTCTGCTCCGTTAATCCACTTCTTTTCCCCTTGCCAATACTGTATGATCTTGATTGATGGTACATCAATGTCACAGATTGTGAGTTTGCTACTGTTTTTATTCTAAGGAATATTTTAGTTATTCTAGGACTTGATGCGTTTTTGTGAACTTTAGAATGTATTTGTCCATTTCTATTATAAAGCTCTCTGGGATTTTACTAGTAATTGCTCTGGGTGTGATTCTGCTTGGCAGACCACCCAGCTCATAAGTGTGGAATTTCTCTCCATTCATCTGAGTCCTCTTATGTCTAGCATTGCAGTTTCCGCATATCCCATAAAAACACAGTGGCTGGCTTTTGTTGAGTCTGTAACTGGTTACTTCACTGAAGTCAGTAGTATGCCGAGTTCTACACTGCATGAATGGTTTGCGTCCTTTTCTGTGTGGCACCCTGTATTTCTTATTTCCGGCTTTACCTCACCTTTTTGCCCCATCCCAGTGGCTAGAATCCCTTCTACTATTCTGATTAATGGTTAGAGTAGCCACCATTTTGTGTCTTCCTAGTATTAGGGGGAAAGAATCTTCCCCGATTAAATATGATTTCAGCTGTGCTGATTTGCATGTGTTCTTTATCAAGCTTTGAATGTGCTTCACTTAGCTTTCTGGAAGGTTTTTATTTCTCATCATAAATGGATGCTGGGTTTTGTTAGGTGTTTTTCTGTCCATTGATATATGAGTTTTCTTCTTTGGTCTGGTGATGGGGCAGAATGTATTTTTTTTTCTTCAAATACTGAAGCAGCTATGTATATATTTTCTAGCTTGCATTCTGTTGCTGTGATTAAATACCCTGACAAAAATGAAACTTAGGTTTATTTAATTTTATGGTCCATCTCTGAAGGAACACAGGACAGAAATTCTTATAGGAACTTAAAGCAAATCCATGGAAGAACTGCCTGCTGCTTTACCAGGCCCATGATAAACTAACCTACTTATATAGCTCAGGCCTGCCTGTGCAAGGAATGGTGCTACCCACAGTGGGTTGGGTCCTCTCACACCAACTAACAATCAAGACCACACCCACAGGCTAATCTGATTTGAGCAGTCCTTCAGCTGAGACTCCCTTCCCAGATGACTCTAGGCTATGTCAAGTTGT